>VRMD01001008.1:0-19627 GCA_009872375.1 Sminthurides bifidus | reverse complement strand
GTTGCTTTTGGTCCGCTTTTCAAGGGTTTCTTTTGCAGTTATGATTTAATTTAACAGCAACTTAATATTAAATGCATTGCAAGATACAGTATTTGTTGGTAATTTTGCCTTGGCATATTTGGTTAATAGAATTTCCAACCCGCCTTCACCATAATGAAATTAGCATGAAATTTTGAAATAGTGAATGAAGTATATATAACATACTATTGTCTCACGTTACCCCAAAATCTTGCAGAGCTTTCGGAAGCACAAAGCCTTTGCTGAACAATTAGAAGCCCTTTCATCGTACCACACCTGATCGCCTGCATCAAGCTACAGTGCTACAATTGCATAGTACAAATACATGTACATAGGTCATAAAGGTCCAGAATTCGAACGCTTCAGTATGGGAGGCAGAGGCAGTGCGGGTTCATGTTCTAGAAGAAAACTATATGCTCAGTTAAGGAGAATGTTAAATTCCGTAGCCCCGCCACCACCCACCCCTTGAATCTTAACGCCTTGTACCAACAACTGGGTGATGCATGCATATGAGTGTGTATGTTTGATGCAATCATATAATGCCTTGGTCAGACCCGCAGCGGCGAGCTCAGGGTTCGGAAAACGGAGCTTGAGGTCCCAGTTTGGTATATACTCAGAATGCGTTCATTGGATAAAAATGTCCCCCGTATTGTGTATAGTACAAACTGTATAACCTTTCCGTCTACTGAAGAATCCAAAGCTATATAATAGCATTGAAATTGAAATGAATGCATCGAGATAATGCAACGCCTTAATTATTCCTTTGAATTAAGAGAGAAGTGACCATTTAATTTGCAAGTTCGCCTGAAAAGTTACCAATGAGCATTTTCGAGGTAAAGGTAAGAATTTTTATTCCGGGTACACATGTGGACGTGCACAGAATCTCTGCGGTGGTTAGCGGGCAAATTTGCATTAAGAGTGCGAACCGCCGGCGGTTTTTGAATTAAGAAATATATTCTAAATCAAACATTTTCCCAGAAAAAAAGTCAAAAATGCAGAAAATGTAAATAAAAGGTGGAACTTAAGCAAGTGGCTTACTACTAGTGATTTCCTATCGGTACTTTTTAGTCAACAAGAAACAAGCTTTGGGGTTACTATTGTGATTTAGCTCATAATTTGCAGCATGCTGTGATCATGAATTAATGCAGTCTTTGCATATGAATGTTACAGAGTCTGTGACAGCCACCATCGAGAGAAAGTGACTTCTTGAAGTTCTTCAAGCGGAAAAGAAATAAAAATTGGTCACGGTTCTAAAACAGAACTTTCTTTATAATATAAAAGAGTCGGGGTATTGAACATCTTGGAAAATGGAACGGAGGTCAGCTCGAGGCAGACACTCTCATGCGGATGCTGGATCGTCTTCCCCAGCTCATACCATCATCCATGCAGCGACCTCACCCAGTTCAGGAAGCACAGTTCCCATGCCAGCAGAAATGGTTCCTGAAATCGGCGTCGAAGAAGTTGTACTTAATCGCAGGGGAATGGTAATAAATCGTAGTACTTCTTTTATTCTGATAGGGTATAATATATATCAATCAAAATGATCACGGATCAGTCGTGAAATTTTTAAAATGCTTAACAAGGAATGATGGCTCCTTATTTTTTTCTTACCTCAGCCTGCTCGGCAACGGAAAAGAAACAGGTTTTATTTCGACGATGATAACTTGATAACTACCGATACTACACCTCGTAAATCGTCATCTAAATCCCCTGTAAAGAAGCTGAAGTCGGAGGAAGAATCACTGGGAAGGAGTAGAGTGGAAGAGGATGACAGAGGACGAGGTAGCCGGGGTGACACAGGGAGATCTTCCACGAAGTCTGACATTCGTGGTCAGCCATCATTTAATAGAAACAAACATGACGTTTCTCCTGGAAAAGTACGAACACCAAAAGATCAACCTAAATCAGCGAGCCAAGTCCGTGTGAAGCGGGATCCGGATATGAATGTGAGGGATTCGGGCCAGAAACCAAGAGATGAAATCCAGTCACCAAAAAGGCCTGTTGGGCGACCAAGGATTGTTGTTTCGCCATCCAAAGTACCTCAGCCCATAAAAATTAAGAAGGATCCAGATGCCGTGCCTAAGCAGCCTACCAAAGCAGAACGGGAAAAAGAGCGATTGTTGCAAGAGAGGCAAAGAGAGAAAGAGAGAGCTGCGAAAGAAAAAGAAAGGTTGTTAAAAGAAAAAGAGAAGAAAGAATTAAAGAAAGTCGACAAAGAGCGGGTCAAAGAAAAAGACCGTGATTATGTAAGTATTTTAGCAGTTTGGGTGCGTGAGAAGTTACATGAGTTATCAGCCCATTGATAGTTGGTATAATCAAATTTTCGTGTACAGGTACCGGCAAGTCCCACACGAAGATCCAGGAACTCTTCTCCTCCACAATATCCTGTGAACCGCGTATCCACGCCAGAACCTATTGGAGATAACGCCCGGCCTTCTATTGATAAAAAGACTGCTCATGATATTAGCCTTCGTTTACGTAATGTTTTAAAGCTGCCGAAGGCACATAAATGGGTGTGTTACGAATGGTTTTACAGCAACATAGACAAGTGAGCGGAATTTACTTATCTCATAAGTATGGGTTTAATAGTATAATGCCAATTAAGCGGTAACAATGATATGTTGCTTTCATTTTTAGAGTTTTGTTTGAAGGAGAGAATGATTTCCAAATTTGCCTGAAAGAATCTTTTCCAACACTGAAAGCGAGGAAATGTACGCGAGTAGAGTGGTGTAAAATAAGAAGAATGATGGGCAAACCTCGAAGATGTTCTCAAGCCTTCTTTGATGAGGAGCGGGAAGAATTGGCCAGACGAAGACAAAAAATACGCATGATACAACAGAGGAAGATGACTGATTTTAACTACAAAGAATTACCGGACGAAATACCCTTACAGTTGGTCATTGGAACCAAAGTAACGGCCAGGCTGCGTCGACCTCAAGATGGCTTATTCACTGGAACGATTGAAGGTGTTGACACGTCAAATAATACTTACAGAATCACTTTTGATAGGTCAGGGCTCGGCACCCACTCCATCCCAGACTACGAAGTTCTCGTAAGTACAGTCCTTGATTAGCAAACAGGAAGCTTTTCGCGTATGATGTAGTCACAGAGTTTTAAAAACAAATGTTTGTTGATCCATCCATAGTCTAATGACAATCCTGAAACGGTATCGACATCAAGTTTTGCACTTAAGATACCTCGTCGCAGTTATGGTGGATTTGCTGGAGGGAACTTCAAGTTTAACTCTGCTGCTTTGATGTCAGAAGACGGTGCCCTTGGTGGAATGCCTAAGTCACCTTTTCCTGTTGACGGCATGCTTGGTGGGTTTCCAATTCGACTTTTGGACATGATAGTAAGGAAAATAAATAATTATTTTATCTCAAATTGTACGTTTTACGTTGCAGTTTTCATGCTCTCAAGTTTCCGACGTATTTTTTATGTAGGTACGACTTTCTAAGCTACTAAAAGCCAAACGGGAGAAAATCATGCAACTGAAAGAGTTAAATGTGGAAGCTGAAAAAATGTACTCTTACTCTAAGCACATAAATAATGACTACCGAATGAGATATGCGCGGTGCGTACTCGATTTGGATTCCATGAATAAGGAAATGTCCATGTATCTTGAAGGAATTCAGCAGTATTGCTTGGATGTATGTGATTCTATTTTTAGTGCTAAACCTTTACGACAATATAAAATTGGTGAACTAGTGTAATATGAATGAAATGAATTTCTTTGATTTTGTTTTGCAGATTGCTCCGGATCATGGTGCGAACCAGATGATTGTTCCTGAACATATTCAAGAGCAGTGCCGGAATGAGGCGCATCTCATCGTTGATACATATAACACGAAGCAAAGCAGGAACGTTTTGAATAATTCTAAAAATCTCAATCTAATTTCTCAGTTGACTTCGCTTCTTCTGCAGATAAAAGTAAGTCAACCATTTGTCCTTACTGATGCCATATCCGGCAAGCTAATTCTGAAGTAGCAATCCTTTAAATGATTTATCTGTAATTTCTGTGTATTCCAGACGCTGGGCACTGGAGAGAGGAATTTGTACGAACTGAAAAGTATAAAAGATACTGTACGGGAAGTTAAAGCATCTCTAGAAGGTCGTAACGTGGTACTGTTTCAAAATAGGGTCGAAATTCCCGTAAATCAAATCCAAGCAGGGCTTTGCGGCTCGTCATATCCAGTAAAAGCTTCTTTTTAGATTCCTAAGTTTCAGTTTAGAAATATCTAACTACTGGATAAGCATGAATTAATGATCTAGTTTAATAAGTTGCTTAAGTATTCACGAATGCTTGTAAATTTGTCTCCGGCATAAATGGAAAAATTTGGTGTAATATATTTACATCACGGCATGCATACGCCACAGGAATGACATCCGTTCACGGTTTTAGTTGTAAAGATTGAAAGATAGGTCATGTAAGATCGGTAAATCCAATGTAAGTTCAAAGACTTCTTCTTATGGCCACTTCACTGAAACTCAAAGCTATCATTGTCAAATTGTAAAAGCATTGTACATATGCAGTAGTATTCGGCTGATAGAGCATCATCGAATATATTATTGTTGAATATATATCGTTACAACTTTGGAGAATCCTGTGAGTACAATTTAGATCACGCCATGGAATCTTTTTTATTAGTATAACAAAGAGCGATAAGCAAAATCAAGAAGTTCAATAACAATTACATTTATCATGAAAAATCAAATGCTTTATGAAAAGAAAATACAGAACTCGTTTACATGATTTCAGAAGTTCTGTTATAAATTCATTACTTGTAGGAAGCGTACTAAATGATTGGATTATAATAATCATGCAACATGGACATCTACTATTGATAGAGCACAGTTGTTATATTCAAACGACCTAGGGTGTGCTAGGTATGCTTAATTCTGTTCCAGGCTTTCACTACGACTTCGCCTTATACTTTTCAAGATTTTCAAGCAATTCAGCTCCCATTTCAGACGTTTTGACACGAAGAACGTACGTTTTACCCTTCCCTTCAGTAGTTGGAACAGATATCAAAACATTTGCAGGTTTTAAGATTTTAGCAGGCATGGATGAATTTAGAATTGTGTTTAACAGGATAGTTCCTAGGCTGTTATCAGCTCGAACGACCAGTTGATGCTTTCCATTACCAGCTTGTTTAACAAAGAGGTTGCCGATTCCCAGATCTTTATATTTCTTATCCTCAAGTTCAAACAGTTTCACTCTGAAATCCACAATCAGTTTATATTTAATGAGTTAATTTACACTATTAAGCTTAAAAAACAAAATTACTACTTCAACTCACCTCTGAGTAAATAAGGAATCATCTTCTACTACAGTCTTATGATCTGATTTAGGGGGAGTCTCATCATCACTCTCTTCATTCTCTTTAGCGCTAGAACCGTTGACAGAGGGTATCACGGGGTTCGGAACAGCATTAACATTTGAAGAAAAAGAGAATCCACTAGTAAATGCTGAGGAAGAAGAAAATGGTTTGTCGATTGAAGCAGTAGAGGTTCCAGCTCCTGCTGGCGCTTTGAACCCTGTTCCGAATGTGATTGGCCCGGTACCGAAAGAAATCGAAGGGGCAGAGAAAGATAAGGACGGTTGAGACGGGGACGATACGAACACAGGCGTTGAATTACTGGTTCCCATGATTGGTACAGCCGCACTGTTATCTTTGAGTCCTACGGACTCAGGTGTGCTCTGCACTTTAGCTTTAGGGCTATCACTGACACTTGCTGGAGCTTTGTTTCCAAAGAAAAATCCGGACCCAGAACCAGAAGAGTTAAGGGGCTGAGACGAAGATGACGAAAAAGTTGTGACTGAAGTGCTGCTTTGCTGGGATGTAGAGCAGGAAGTAGCTCTGGCAGGTTGTATGGATGTCTTCATGGGCATAATTCCTGACTTTAAAGTTTCAAAAAACTTTGCAACCTTACAAAAATCTTTCACAGATTCGCGGCTGTTCGGCGCTCGTAATTCATCTCCAAAAAGGTTAGGATTCTTCTTTACAATAAGTTCCATAAGGTATTCCATATACTCCATCACAATAGGGGCCAGACACGCATCAGGAGTCTCTCTTATAGCGTGTTGAAGCGAGAGGACAAAATCTTCGTTTAATGTAATCATATCATCGTCCTGGCGTCCCCCTCCCTTTGATGCAAGTTTTTCGCGAATAGAATCAAGTTCAGAAAGCCCCATGGTACAGATAAGAGACTAACTCCCAAAGCACAAAATTGACTATCGCGTCAAAAGTGGTCGAAACCAACTGATGCTACCAAAAAAACCCTTGATGTATCCGATTTACATACTCCGGTAAAGTGTATTCCCGACTTCAGGATTTGCTACAAAAAATTCAACAATAGTTTGATATAACACTCTAATAATCAAATATCGAATGTCAGTTTCAATCAAATTAGCGTGTCCGAAAAAGGGTTACTCTGCGACACTCACCTTCACGGAAGCGCGCAACTTGCGTACACGCAATCAGCTCTGCACCTTATAAGCATTCCTAGAAGCAAAATCTTAATTTCCATGCAATCACGCAATGCAATTATATATCTACATAATCTATTATATATTATATATATTATATATTCAATGCAATTATATATGCAATTCTAATTACAGAGACTCCACTAAATTAAATACCAACGCGTCACTGAGATCCTATATTCTTTTAATTACAGCCAACTGATAAAAATTTTCAGCGACTTTACAGTGTGTACGATACTTGAATCAATCACACGATCTGATCTCCGGGCTGTAGGAGATGCGGCGTAAAAATACCCTAAGCGACGCTTACAAATGCCGATGATAGTTGGACTCATCTCCCTCATCAATGTGGTGAAAGATATATTATATACACTCTGAATTAACGTTTACTTGGAGTTAATGCTTCACCGAAAACTAAGCCTTGCCTTAACGACTGACTGGAGGCTGGAGAGTTTCAAATTAGCAATTAAGGTATTGCTGGAGCGCTTCGATGCCTTAATTATACCTTCGAGATAATCATGGCGAGTTCAATTAAAAGTGTTAGTGTGTTCAACTAAAGACTATCGAAGAATTTTAATCTCCTTCCTTGTACATAATGCGCTCTCACAGGACTTAAAAGTTGTTTATTTGTAGTTTCTCTCGACATGCTTCGGTAAGGTCTTTTACTTTTCAAACCAATTTTTCCAGCTTTCAACCTCTGTGACATCTTAAATTTCGTTTTACTTCGTATTGATATCAATTCGGGTCTCGGCCGTCTTCTGAGGGTGCTTCACTACCACACGTTGGCTAGGTTTTGCATGCATCACAGCATTTGATGGGTTGTGATTTCATAAATAATCAGGATTACTTGCTTGCAATTATGTAAGCAAAAGGGTTTTTTCTCCTGCTGGTAGCAAGTTTCATCTTCATTGACGGCCTTTGAGCATGTATCAGCGAAGTAAGTGGCGTTTGGGCTCGGTTCTCTTAGGACGGTTTCAATGATTTCTTCAGAAGAGTTGTCGGTATTTAAAAACAATTTTACTAGTCTAAAGGATCAGTAAAATTCCTAGCATGACTTGTGTTCTGTCTGAATACTTCGCCAATCGCAGACATTAACAAGACCCAAATGTTGGAAGATCAGCTGTTGCTCAACAGCTCGAAAGACTTTCCAGGCTAGTTTTGATCCTAAGAAGCGACTGCGAACGGGTTAATCATAATCATCTACCGTACTGCAGTGGAAGCAATGCAATGTTTAGCTTGTAACCTGACCGTTTAGCGCTGAAGGAGATGGTCCGTTACAACGTACTTCTGCGTTTAAACGAAGACAAACATGGGAAAAGCTCAGAATGCGAACACTAGATTGTGTTTCGATTTAATCACAGTTCGGTGACACTTTGCATATTGATGGTCTCAAACCCTTGGTCCCTTAAGGTTTGAGATGCCCGATAAGTAAGTTGAAGAAGTAGCTTATAACATCATGTTTTTGCAGTTTATACCATAGCCACTGCTTCCATTTCGAACAGTTGTTATTTAAACCTGCAATGCATAATTGAGTTCATTTTACACTTGGTCTTATATCGGTAAGCGCTTATGGAATCATCAAGTTCTCTCTGGTGTGCAAGAGCGGTAGCTAAAGATCATTAGGAGAGGGTCCGTGGTCGTGGTACTGTTAAAACTGGAGAATTTGATCAAGTCCCGTGGAAAGTTGTTGCCGCAAGAAGCGTAAACTTGGGGAAAAGTGAAACTTGTTAGCTTCATTTGGCGTATCTTTTCACATATTTTGACTCGTGAAGTGCGATCCTGGCTCTCCGTTGCTTTCTGCAGTGGTTACGAACATTGGATGGAAAGAGTCAGGGGTAGAACAGAGAAATGAATCTGGAATTTGGAGCATTACATGCCGTCTAAACGGCAATGTTGCCTTTTCTGTTCCACAGTACGTCTTTGCTACTTCTTTTGGGATCTTCATTCACGCAACGGCAAAGGCTAACACTCGCTCAGTGTTACATCTGATGAGGTGGGGAAACGTGAATGCTCTCTACACTCTACATTGTATCCGTGTCGATTTCAGGTAAGTGCAGAAACATTAACCAACTTTAATAGCCCGTTATTTGTAGCAATTGAGATTTTTCGCAATACATGTGGCTAACAGTAAGGGTTCCATTTGTTACCGAGCTTTGCTTATTCATGCTATTGTTGGCACAAAAATGACTTTATTTCCTTTCGCCGCTTCAAGTCATACCTGCGCTTTCGGCCTTAGAGCACAACGTTACAAAGCTACAGGTTTTAGTTGAGAAAAACCCTTATGTTTTGAATGATTCTTCACCTTGATAACTCGTTAAACTTGAAAAATTGTCCTCATCTCGTTGATCATCTTTTAAGAGTTGTGTGCTCTTATTATGTTCCACATGTAAGGATGATTCCCCCCTTCCGCTATCCTTTGCGGCCGCGAACTCTCACCTGTCTTGATGACACTTTTGAGGTTGTACCCTGAAAGTTTTCATTCTGGCTGCAAACACTTGTAATTGCGTGAGCCCAAACACATGTCTCTTTAACATGATTAGCTCACTGTAGCTCTACCTCGGTGATAATATGCTATGTGAACAGTGACCCTGCAAAATAAATAGCATGTACAATTTTTTGTATGCGCTAATACCCGAGTTGGCTGTACCAAGCCTGCGATACTTGTTTCGTCATTTCTGACAGGGCAATTATGTGTAAGAGTTGTTGTGAGACATAATTCAAATTTTTTATTTACCATACTTCTCATGCTTAATGCTCATGAATTTGAAAAAAAGTTTGACCATGTGATTTATTTAGGATGCATTCCCTTTCTTTTATACATGTTAAACACTTAGTAGTTTGGGAGTTTATCTTGGAAGATTATGACGTCTATGAGATTTAATTGCTCTTTCTCGTCTAGGTTTTGTGAGGCAGCGTGAGCAAAGTCAGGAACAATCCGTTTGGTCGGCGTTACTCGTCTGAATAAGGTCAACGATTGTGACACCGCAAATTAAGGTTATGACGTGTGACTTTTAAAACCCGTGGGTTTTAGTGAACGGGACTTGAAAGTAGTTTACAAGAGCTGTTGTAATTATTGGAATTAGAAGTCGTGAAACGCCGATTTACTGAACTGAGTTGAATTTGAGACGTTGTAAGTGTCACCGGATTTTGCCATCAGCTGAGTCAAGCAACAGACAAATGTCCCAAGTTATTCCATGGGCGCCCAAGATTGACAGCGCTAAGTGACGGACCTGTGATTAGCAGTACTTATGTCTCACAGAGACAGGCCTTGCTCTTCTGTCACTGAAGTATGGATCTGGAAGTCCTTCGGCCTGTTCGTAATAGTGAATGCAATCAGTATCAAAGCCAGTTGAGTTTGTTTCAGGAAGAATTTCATCAAGTTTTGCAGAACTATCAGGTACGTCAACTCTCTTTCAAATCTTTCATTACGGAAGTAGGGCCCGGTTTTGGCCGGCACAGACAGCACTACAGCACTGCTTTAACTGCAATATATTCGGTTTCAATGCACATCAAGTTGTTGAAGCAGTAGACTTTGCGTTGCCTTGTGCCATGATGCGCGTTTTCAGCAGTAGCCAGCCTTTCCTGAAAGTAATATTCAACACTAGCTTGATAGCATTTCTTGTGCAGGAACCTCATGCAAGTTCAAAATTCGAGGTCAACTGCTACTCGTGAGGTACTGTGTGAAACAGTAGTCGAGAGCATTTGTGAGTACTTGTAGCAAGAGGTCAACTCAAGTTACGCATTTTACAGTCTACAGACTTGCTCAGCGAAAAGATGCGCCGGAGGTATGCGATGTTTCGGTACAGTTCGAGACTGCGGTGTAGTTTAGTAATTTTAAACTACCTGGCCATTTTCCGGCTATACTAAAGTACCCTAGGCAACATTTAATGGGCGGTAACGCCGTTCTTTTAATGCACGAGTGTCCTAGCATTGTTATCGGATACACCTTAAATGATGCATCCATGACACACGCGCAGCGAGTTTCGCGTTGTTCACTTCCAAAGAGGAAACCCGAGGGCATAATTCGTTTACCTATGAAGATAGAGTTCTGTTTACCCTAACTGATGTATTATTTGTAGAGGTGACTGAAGAAGTTTCTGCTCGAAAAAATTGATTTGCTTAGATTTGCTATTACATAGGCTATCTGATTTCAACAATTTCATGAGCTACTACGGAATTGGCTGTTATATGACCAGGCCAGTAGTACCACCATGTCAGTATTAGAAGTTATAACTTGATATTCTATCTCTTTGTAGAGCGACGATCTTCAGGAAAAGCTTGGTGCAGAGCAACACATTATCAAATTAAGTTTTCATCAAGTAAGTCAGACAGTAACGAGTCGCTTGAAAGTTCTTGCTCAATAAATGCATATATATTTGTAACGTAGATTACGGTTTGTTTTAGAAAGTATACTCAGACGGCAGTAGGGGTGAATCTCGCACGACCCCAGCCCTAAATTCTGAGATGAAACCTCCTCAAGAAACCACACCTCCCCCTCCAGAAGGTAGAACGGATGATTCGAAGGATGCGACTAAAGATTGCAGTTCTTCATGTTCTGGGATCGGGTCTCACAGATGTTCACCTGTGTTATCGGAAGATGACCACTCCGAGACCTGTCGGTCTCTCAGCAGCACCAGTGGCGTAAGCGGATGCGCTGAATCTTTATCTTGTTCCTCTTCCGTTTCAAACACTCCTATATCGAGGTAATGATGGTTTCCTTGAATGTAAAATTTAATGCGAATGGGTTAACACTGCGATACATGTTTTCATCTCCGTTCATTTTCAGCCGTCCAAATTCACCTAATCATGTAAAGTACTTTGAGCATGTGACATTTCCTCCTGAAAATATACCACAGGAAGAATTTTTAAGTGGATTGGGTTTGATTACACATGCGAGACTAAAGAGCAAAAGCGAATCTAAAAAGGTAGAACGGAGAAGAAGGACTACAGCTAATCCTAAGTACAACAGAAATGGGTTCATTGATCTAAGTCACCTTGTAAGTGTTATTCGTTGTGTAAATATACATGACGTGCAGCGTAATGTTTGAAGGTTTATAATTTGCTTGACTTCTTATTGTTCACATGTAACGTATTTTTGTTTTAGGCAAAGCGTAACAAAAAGTTGGAAGAAATCAATGAAGAACTGAGATCACCAAAAAAAGAAATAGTGAGAGTGTCACAAATAAAATCCGAAGACCCTAAACTCACATGCATAATTTGTGAGCAACTAGGTAAGGCCTCTTTGAGACGATTTTAAATTACCAAAGACGTTGATTTCAGTTGTGCCGTAATTTTTATGGCTGTTCCTATCCATAATTTCAGACTGTAATCTAACCTGTGAAACATGCTGCGCTAAACTGCATTCAGACTGCATCAAAGTTTCTGGCAGTAGAGCGCCTACCCCCAGTCGACTTCCGAAATGCCCTGACTGCATAACTGCCGCTAACGAAGCTCGAAGGTATCCAGAGTTGAAGACAGAAGAGGCTTTCAAATTTCAACAACCACTTGTACCTGCTACTCCTATAATACCGGTGATTTTGAAAAGAAAAACTAGCAGCTCAGCTACTAGGGAAAAAGGAACCTCCGCTAACGACAAGTCAGGGCCCAAAGGATCCAAAGGCAAGAAGATTAAAGTTGACAAGGGATCTAACTCTGCTAGTGTACCTGAAAGTACAAAGGACGGGAAAGGCTATGCCAGTGCAAAATCATCTTCTGCATCATCATCACTTCCACGGGACAACAACTTTACCATCAAAAAGGGATTCCTTTTAGATGTTCACAAAACTGACCTTAATTCCAAGAATGCACTCAACAGTCCATTTAAAACTCTAACAGCTCTCACTGGTCGAGGTCTTAGTGGGACGAAGGTTAAACTTACGGCCCTCAACTCTGCAACAATTGCGTTTCCAAATGGAACTACTCACACCCTAAAAGCTGCCAAGAAAAAATCAAAAATTAACGGTGTGAAGGCGACGACTTTGTCCGTCACTGGAACAGATCAACTTAATGCATCACAGTATGATAACAAGTTATTACGAGGTGCAAAGACTAGTCCACAGCGTGCAAATATTCTAAGCTCGTCTGGCAATAAGGGAAAAGGCAAAGGGAGCACAAGACTGTCAAACTTCAACTCAGATCAAGAAATTTCAGTGCAACAAACTATCCTAGCAATGACTGCTGCCGCTAAAAGCGTTATGTCAAGCAACGCCAATGGCCGTGTTCTAGCGTTATGCATACCAGCTCAAGAAACTTCCTCATCTTCCAACGTACTAGAAACGGAACAAACTGACGGCTTTTCTTCTACAGGGTCAAATTTGAGCGAACCAAATGATGCGCAGTCCAGGGATGATCAATCTTCTCTGCAAACCGAAATGGCTGAAAATGGAGTCCTGGAAATAAATTGTATATCAGCTGCACTTGAGTACAGCTAAGTTGCGTTAATAACTAAGATGCGTATGCAGCTCACAGGTTGCACGTATGCGATCCTGTAAGTGCTCAATTCTTGATCGTGTTCTACTAAATGTAGCTTCTCACCTGTACTGCCCTTACAATATGATATCCCCATACGAATGTAGAGTTAAGAATGTCCTCGTCATGGACTGGCGACTAACTGATGAAGGTTTGTAATACTCTTCTTCAAATTGAGAACGAAATATCAGAATGAAAGCTACTAGTTCTTATTTCAAATCAGAACTATTGCCAGTTATGATGAAGCTATTTATATAGGTACGTGAAGTACTTATTGGACTTTTCATGCTTGAAGTCTCACACTCTCCTAATGCAAATGTATTCATAGCCGTAAGCAACGTCATTTTAGAGATTAGAATTACCGTTTAGAATCATTCGCAGTCGATTCTTTATTAGGATGCAAGTTCGCTACATACAGTTTTTAGGTGATCGAAAGTAGTTTTGCGACATTGAAAATAGTTTTATTTCTTTTGTTCGCGTGTGAGGTTTAGTAATTTCGATTTACTACTGTTATAAGAAGTTTGCCACGCAACTTTATCTTAAGCGCCTCGATCGATATACATGAAACTATTGTGTAATCTTCGTAACAAGGTAAATACCTATAAATACTATGAGTCAAGAGGATACCATTTTTGAATGCCTCTGTTCTTGAGAACTGTACCTTGTTCAAAAATGTATTCGTTTTGTAACGATATCGCTTTCTTTTGACGTTGCATATGTACACCACGTTCGAGATGTATGTTTCGATTAGTTTTTGAACATTTATTAACTAGATTCTAATGTTGTAATAAAAATGCCAATCAAACACATCAACGTTCAGTAGTGTCAATGCATTTGATTCTTGCTTGTTAGTTTTGCCACGTTGATAGGGACCATGTCTTCTATCTTTCCCCAAATGTATGGTCTGTTTCATTTGGAAGTGGATGCAATAATAGAAGCTAACTGTAGTTGCAGAATCGGACAACTACTATGCTTAAATGCTGCTTGGATGATAAATTCCCTATGTTAACTGGTCACAGTCACATCAGTGTCAGCATGGTTAAAGCTGGAAGCGATCCTTACAAACTCATATGATAAGGCGGAGAGCTGCGAGATTTTCTAGAGGAAGTCGCATATTTCCCCGGAGAGTATTTTAGACCAAATCGTGGAAATGCGCGAGAGTACGAGTGCCTTAACTTTGTTTCATCGGTTTCATAGGAGCACATGTTACAATTTCGTACCTCTGAACGTGTAAACTATAAATCTGAAAACAAGCTATCAAGCCGGTCCTTCTTGCACAACACTTTCGCCTTCTTTTGATTTTATTCAGTAAGCATGTTCAAGTGCCAGGAAAATTCTTTTTTAAAAGAGGTAAGGAATATCGACTGTTGTATTTGTATCCTTACTTTGTTCCCTATACTTGACAAGCTGATTTAATTTCATATACGAGAGTTCAATTGTAATCCCCGATCTTTAAATCAGATTGTCACGACAGTCGTCGCATGTGAACCAATAGATGACGTCGATGGGTTCATCAAAGGTTTTGGTCCGGTAGAAATAGATCCAAGTGAGAGACTATACCGCATAATCTTGTCTGAAACGGTGTTATTTCCCGAGGGTGGGGGCCAGGTTCGAGTTTTAATTTAACACGAGCAAATAAGTTTTGAAGACGCTACGAGATTTTAGCTCTGGGAAATATTTCACATTCTATGACTTAAACATGTTATGACCCTTTATGCTCGCAGCCGGATGATCGTGGAACTATTGGCGATTTTCGCGTTGTCAGAGTCATTCGCGATGGACCAACTGCAGTTCATTATGCCGTATATGCGGGGAATGCGCAATTAAAGGAAAATTTGGAAAATGGCCAACCGAACGGAGACTTGAAACATGTTCAGTTGCAGCAAGGCAGTTCTGTTAAGGTCACAATAGACTGGAATAGACGATTCGATCATATGCAACAGCATTCAGGTAATTATGTTCGCATGTGAATGTTACATCTCATATTTACAACTTCACTGTGATTTGTAAGGTACCTATAAAGGGTGATGCTACTCCAGGATGATTGAGTACCATATACCATGGAATCTTTGTTACAGGTCAGCATTTAATAACAGCCATTGCGGATCAAATGTTTGGTTTCGCTACAACTTCGTGGTATTTGGGTAAAGAAGACTCTTTCATTGAACTTGGTACGCTGTCAGCCAATAATTTGTTTTTTTTTCAGAGTTCGGTTAATTTGCTCGAATATAGTGAGGGATGTAATTTCTTCGTTATTTTTACAGATACCAAGTTCCGTGAGTGATGACCAGAAGGCACAAATTGAAAATGCAGTCAACGCTAAAATCCTAGAAGGAATTGCAACTAGCGTAGAAGTTGTGCAACTAGATGACCCAAAATTGAAAACGGTACTAGTGATAGCGTCACCTTTTAACTTTAATAACAGTATTTAATGGTTATAGGTTAGATAAAACAAAACTATGATTGAAACTGACTTATGATATCTAATTGCCTATTTCTGTTACAAATAGGCCCGTGGCCGTAACCTTCCTGCGGATGTAACCGGCAACATTAGAATAGTAACGATGCCTGGGATCGAGTCAAATGTTTGCTGTGGTACCCATGTAACGAATTTATGGCAACTTCAGGTGAGCCCATGGGTAGTTATACATTCGAACAGACCGAAATCTTTGAAAAACTACTGAAGTTCGGAAGAGATTCTCATTGAGCTAACTATGTTTGATGAAATATAGCAAATCAAGCTGCTGCACACGGTTCCAAAAAAGGGAAAGTTGCAGTTGTACTTCGTGTGTGGCAATCGAGTTTCAAAGCGTTTTGATGAGATGTTCAAGCGAGAGGTTGAGCTGGGCAAAATCTTGAAGTGAGTGAAGCACTCCAAGCATAATGAATAGTATTTGGTTTTTTAATTTACCAGTACTATGATATTCAGGAACAGGTCTTGATTGTGCATTTATTGCGGTTTCTTTCAGAACGAATCCAAATGACTTTGCCAGTGCATGCGACAAGTTGAATTTAACCTTAAAGACGACGAGAAAGGTAACATGTGTGAGGGGAACTCCCTCTCAGCAAAATTTCAGATTTTAAATAGTGAATTGCGCATGAATACACCATTGTGGATGCGTGAATTGAGTTTTTTTTATCTTTGCTGCATTTCAGAATCTACTTGGCCTTACAAAAGAAGTTGCAGAGGTAGAGGCCAGCGAATTCGTTAAGAAAATCCATCCGGATACCATGTTTTACCATTTTCATAGGTAAGAAATTCTTAAAAATAGCTTTAGCCCCCCTTAGAGTTTCAAAGTTCGGTTCTATTAAACAACTCTGTCTTATTCTCTGTCGGAATGCTAATGTAACAGGGAGAACGTTGATGCTGAGTACGCGCCGATTTTTCTAAGGGAAATAAAATCTGTGGTAAGAAGAACATTCATTTCACATTTGCGACTGCCACATGCTATTAATGCTAATTACATTTCCAATGAAGTGACTATTTGGTGATTTGCAGACCAACAAGGTATTATTCCTCACCTTCAAGTTTGAGCAAACTTCGGGAAGTATTTATTTGATTCGCGGAGAAAACACTGTGGACGAGAAAAAGTTTGAATCTGTATGTGAACAAGTGGCGGCCATCCTAGACGGCAAAGGCAGCCGCCGTAACAACCAATACCAAGCTAAGATTTCAAAATGTGGAGCGATTTCAAAAGCTGTAACTCTAGTCCAAAATATGTGTGTTCCAATTTGATCTGTCAGATCTACAATAAAGAATTTTTCGGTAAGACGCTCCCTTTCAACTATAAACTGTATTATAGTGACGTTATTTGAGGATGACGGTCATGCTACTGCCAATTATAGCTATGGCAGGGTGAAGTACTAAGCATTAGCGCCTTCACAGCATGACAGAGTTCATTGAAAATATTTACATTCACAAGTGTTGCTGGGACGCCGGTCCAAGTTCTGAAACTTGAAGAATTAGCCGTGAAGGACACTTGATGGAATTAGCCTTGAGAAGCAATTTTAAGTTGAAAATATTTACATTCACAAGTGTTGCTGGGACGCCGGTCCAAGTTCTGAAACTTGAAGAATTAGCCGTGAAGGACACTTGATGGAATTAGCCTTGAGAAGCAATTCTAAAGCACGGAAAGAGTAACCAGTGATGAATGTAGCAGTAGGTACCCTGGTCTTTGGATGGAGATAGTCATCATGTTCCAAGACTCCTACCAACTCGGTTAAAGCTAAAGCGTAGACTTGGGTATATAAAGTCTACCTGGAGTCGTGATCAGCTTTCATCACTGCTCAAGCTTATGATCGAACCACGGCACGTAATGCGTATGTGATAACCTTCCGATGAACCGCGAGATAAGGTAACAATTCATTTCGCAAAGAACCGGGTTTTTTTAGCATAAGTTTCTTACTGGTGGGTCCGTTGCCAGGATCGTACTGACAGATGCATAGGAATGTCAAGGAAGTTGAGTGAAAGTCAGCCAAACTGCGGAACGATACTCTAGTGACCGCAGGCTTGAAGCCCTGGAATGTATAACGTAGCTAGACCAAGGTGCAACACATGCATCTTTTACCAAGAATATCCACCGCTGTCGTGACTTTCGTGAGCGTAAAGAAATCTGTCCTTGAGACATATCGACCGTAGCCAGGTGCTTCCAGGTGATTCTAAAAGATGAGGGCACTGTGTTACCTGGTCTTGCAACTCGCAAAGTTTTGATCTTTCAGCGAAGCTTTTCGCAAAACATGTTTAGTACGGGATAATCTCCGAGTAGTAACATTCCTTCGAATGAAACATTGAATCTAGTGAATGCACTCGTAAAGCCATTGCAAAGAGCAGGGTATGGCAGCTTAGTGTTTCAAACGCAGAAACATAAACATCATCGTGTACTCTGTATCCAAGAGATGAGATTTTTTACCGATCGGCTCAAATTAAGAGAGGAAGAGGAGTAAGTGCGTTTCGCGAGTATTGTAAACATGTGCGAGGGCTAACACTGGCACCACGTGCGTTCCATACTGTACGATGTCCCAGACACGTGCATTTGAATATGATTATAGCATAGCGTAACTTGGAATACACTGGCTCTCAACATCAGACCAGTAACCTTGCTCAAGAGATTGTAGAGTAGAGTAGTGTTGGCAATTGAGCAGGCAGTTCTGTTGTCCATCCAGCTGATCGCACGGTAGGATTTAGTTTTAGTTTGGTTTTGAGCTGTTAGACGCTGACTGCAGATTTGTTGGTTGTGCATGGTTTACGAAGTATTGTGAGGGCGCTGCTTAATGTATTTAAGACGTTTTGCAAGCTACGAATAGTGGAAGGAGTGATGAGCTAGTGCGAATAGCTAAGGGCAGAAATCTAGCAGAGTTTGTCATTGACCGAATGATAAACAGTTAATTTTAAACTAGTTTAATTTTTTGATCAAGTTTGCCTACGGTTGTGTCCATTTTATTGCTCACATCAGTATTCACTACTAGTATTAGCTTTGCATCCTGACTCCCCCTCTGAAGCACACTGTCTCCGAAAGAGGGCGTCTTTGTAACTTGCCTAGGGTCCTTGGGGTCGTTAAACAATGGCGTTCGTGCGCAGGATCTTCCGTACATATCCCTTGGTGTCTAACTGTGTCATATATGGAACGTTGTATGTGACGGCAGAATTCACGCAACAAACCGTTTTGCGCAAGTACCTGGTAAGATTCCTTATTAGCCCTTGATCATTGATTTAATGTTTCTGAAGCCTGAATTCATTACAGTCCACAATTCTGATATCTAATCAGGAATCAATTAAATACAATTAAAACTGATTTGATGCTTTTCTTCACTTTCTGTAGAGGCCTGCAAGCGAGCCTCCATTGCCTTATGATACACAAACTATGAAGAATTATGCCGTCATTGCAACGTTTGGCATGTCACCGACTTTGTACTACTGGTAAAAACATGCCTTTGCAACTAGCCAATATAAAGATACTGTGAGCCAAATTATACTTTGTAGCCATAATACAAACTTAATTCGCTTAGGTACAAATTCTTGGATCGCAAGTTCGTTGGTACCGCAGCCAAGACTGTGATACGCAAGTGCCTCATGGACCAGTTCATGTATGACACCGAATATTTTAGCCATATTTTACGTCGGCATGAGTGTTCTCGAAGGCCGCGAGGATAAATTCGCCGAGCTGAAGGACAAGTTTGTGCCTACTTTCATTGTAAGTTCATGACTTGAGACTCATTTAAAAACTTACGTACATGTGTCTTTTAAATTGGAAATACTGATTTGGCTCGTGTTTGCACTTTCACGTCTAGGCTAACTCGTGCTTCTGGATGCCGATTCAAGCCATGAACTTTGCCCTGATTCCGCCTCAGTTTCGTGTAGTGTACATCGGCTTCTGTTCCTTAATTTGGGCGAATATCCTGTGCATGTTCAAGCGAAATGACAAGGATGAGGAGGGAAGTGATATGTTGAAAAGTGATTAATCGGTTTAGTATGCCTCGTATTGATACTGAGGCGGACTTGATAGATTTGGTCATAGCGCTATGGACCTAACTTGTCTCTTACTGGACCTGACTCTTTTTCGCTGAAGTGACGGTGACGTTTTAATTTTTAATTGCCGCATTATGTGCGTGCATGTTATGAAGATTGCCATTTAATTTTGAGCTTTAAGTTTC
>VRMD01001007.1:0-19633 GCA_009872375.1 Sminthurides bifidus | reverse complement strand
TGCACCAAAGCTAACAAGCCCGAAGAGCTTTTCCTGTTGCCTTGACGGTTGTTTGCTCATATTGTGTGATTGGATAGGAAAGGGAAAGAATCAAGTGGATTGAATCCCTGTTAAGAGGGAAAATATTTCCAGGAAAAGTCTGATCGATGGCAGAGAGGGAAGGAAATGCGCGTGGAGGGCTGCAGTCACAACAGGCAGGCCACACTACACACCACACCGCCGCTACGATACAACATACAACTGACAACTGGAACACAAGTCAGAGCAAATCCGCGAATTAACTATCCCGGCTTATTTGCTTCTTTCCTCAATCCGAAGCGTAACACCCACGCTGTGCACCAGCAACATTGCCTGCTGATTCAACAACAGCGGCAGAGACGACGAACGGAATACTTTCATCTTGTTTGCCTTTACCTTCTACTTTCATCCTCCAGCCTTTCTCTGATACCCGGATTTTTGGCCTTTTCCAGCCCTGCTTCTCATATCTCTTCTTATTTCCCTACCTTCGGCTGGGATTGCAGCTTAGTAAGCTCGAGTTATGCAAACATTGCTCTCTTTTTAATGGAGCTGCACTTGAAAAAGAGCCGGTGAGTACCCGGCAACTAATAAAATCCGATCAAGCCCTATGCTATTACCAGGACGGGTGCATCCATGAATGACATGAGCTTTCGTTCCTTCCCGCTGCGCTGGAGGAGGACTTCTGAGAATATTTTCGAGTATGCTTCCAAGAACTTGCGCTTCAAGTTGAACAACTCGACGGATTTCATCTCTCGCAAACAAGTCAACTTCTACGAGTGCAATTAGTAAGACTTGTAAAAATAATAGGTTTAATTGGATCCCGTGATTTGAAAAGACAATAGGTTTTTGTCACAACTTTTTTTGCCGTAAATCTAAACAATGGAGAAAACACAGCCCGGAGAAAGTAGCGAAATCCTACGCACAGCCCAATGCTTCCTTTCCCCTAATCAGTTTCAGGAGGGTGTTGCCAAAGTTTCCTTGGTAGGTACAATGGATTAGCTGATTACATAGGAAAACAGAGGCTTCTTCCCTAAAAGTTATGGTAAACATCGGACTGCGCAGCGCTGGAAGCGTTTAGTGACGCTGTACCTTCAAGTTTAGCGCAGCGTCTGCTGTGTTTTGAGGAGTTTTGTACCAAGAGCAACATGTTCATCTCAAGGATATCGTAGCTTTTTGTTATTTTTTTAGGCGAATGGGCAAGAATATGTTGTAAAATCCTAGCAAACCCGTACTACTTGCAAGGGAAAATGTTGAGGAGAGCGAGCGCTCTGCTAAAGGTTTTATACTGCTCTCGCTTTTGCTCCTAGGGCAAAATTGCCTGTGGAGTAACATACAAGAGGGTGGTGGGGGAGGAGGTAGCAGGGAGGCTGGTGTTTAATGCTGCTGTGCGAGCCTGCTGGAAGAAATAAATAGTGGCGATATGGAAAGGAGGCAAAGTCAGACTCTGCTTGGCTCCTTGGAGGAGAAGACGTAGCGCGTGAGTCATGTGTCCAGAACGAGGAACAATGTAAAATTCAAGAGTTTTATCTGATTCCCTCCATAGTTAAAGAATTAAATTCACAAAAGTTTACTATTATAATTACTTAATTAAGCGGAGAAAAATAACGTTAGATAAATAGTACTTCAAGTTTTGTGTAGTAAAGGTTTAGTGCGTTGTGACATTCAAAAGTGATTTCGCAATCTTGGGAACAAATGCAATCAGGCGTTTAATTTACAGCGGTGAGCACAAACAGTTGTACGTACGTGTTAAGTGTGTATTGAATCACTTCGAAGGCTATGAACTGGAACTAATACTGATAGGTGTGAAGTTGTTAACTAATCGTTAACGTGCGTGTAAATACTGAAATTGATTATAGAGGCGATATTTTTTAAACAAGTAGTCTAACGGACTAGAATACTACGGTGTACTGAAGGAAAATCGACCTAAGATCCGGAGGTCCTTGAGGATTTGCAATAACTGCGCCATTGCAGGTAAAATCAATTTGACTATTCTGTATCAGAAGTTTGGGAATTGGATTTGAAGTTGAAACTTTGATGGAAGTGTATCATTATTATTTACTCCAATCGGGTTTCCTTAAAGGAAATCGATTGATTGAATCTCATCAAGTATTTCTCGGCGGTAGTCTCCGCGTGCTGGTTACACCTTCAGACCCTACTTGCACTTGTGGCTTTGGCATGTCTTGATTAGAGTAAAGAGAATTGTCTTTAAATGTTGAGAATCGCGTGGCATGCACTGTTATGTAGAGTCATTCTTGGAGCTGTGAGTTGAATGGAAGGAACTTGTGGGAGATTGAACCAAGTTTAGGAGAATAGCATCCGCTTTCTTGGAAACCGAAAAGGAAGGGCAGTGGGCGATAATAAATGTGGGTACATGAGCTATATTCTTACGAGGTACTTGTCATTAAGAAGGCAGCGATGATTAAGGCTTCTTGAGGTTTGGTTTTGGTTTACAGCGTTCAAAGTAAGGCTAGTAGGATAGGAACAGAAGTTATCGGCCAGCTTGAAAGGAAACAAAATTAGATTGAGAAACTGGTACATGCATATTCTCCCATACCGTAGCGGTATTCGTGTAATGCGATATTTTGACGGAATCTTTAAATTGCATGCTGTTGGTTCTACACGTTATAGGTTCTGATCTTAAGTCAGCATTTAGAATTAAAGATTAACTACATCAGAAGGAAATGAGCTTCAGCTTGTTGAGCTTCAGAGAAGGAACGAAGATATTGTTAGAAGTAGGATTATACGTTCTAAATGACTGGCCGAGAAACGAAGCTAAGTTCATAGAAGATAAAAGATAAAGGACAGGAAATTGTCCAGGAAGGCAAGTTCTTTGGTTACTTGAGGAACGAGTGTCGAGGGGTACAGAAAAGTGTGTCATTATCGAGTTTTAGCACCCACTGCTAATCGCAATGGAGGGATAAAATCGTTTCAGTTACTTCTGAGGTCCGGGAGCTCAGAGTTGGTGCGAGAGAAGTTTTGCAAATCGTTTGGTAGTTGTAACTGAAGTCAGAGATGAAGTGGCTAAAGGTTTGGTGAAATGTGAATTGTCAGAAGGGAGTGGAGTTTCGAAGACGTTGGACGAATATGTAAGATGGGATGATGGACTATGAATCACGACATTTGAAGAAAATATCTTTATTGTGTAGGTTTAAAGCTACGGTGAAAGTGTTGTGGGTGCTACACTACTGCAACCATGGCATTGTGGAACAAGGTGCAACAGTTGGGCTTCACGGAGTCGCAAAAGATTTGCGCGCTGTACGGGGAGCACTTTCCAATTGAAGTGAGAGCTTTACTGGCAGACTGGATAGAGGAGAAGATTTTCGCGTGAGTGCAGTTCGTATTTGTTGATAAGAATTTATTATGATGCGGAATGGACATGCGTTTTAATTTTGCTGTTATTGGCTTCTTGATTACAGTAGCATTGAACTAGACCCTGATAATCATGCACATGAACACTATATCAACGCCGTTGTGATCGACTTAATATCCTTGCTGGAAGCAAAAGTAAGTCTTGTCGGTAACCTTTATTCATTGACTAAGGTGAAATTTTGCGTTATTTGTAGCTTTCGTTTACATCGATCCGTTTAACTGTAGGTACAAGATGTTTCGAACGATGACCCTCACCTTATTCGTATCAAATTAACCAATGCTGTTCAGAGCTTTCGCCAACGGTAAGTAAAAGGCAGCTGTTGCCACTTCAAGTTATAATAATCAATGAAAGAGATGAACCGCTCCAAAATTGGATCATGTTTTTAGATACATGATGAATCCAGCACAGCTATTTAACTTCCTTCGCCATTGTCTTCATGTGGAGCAAACTTTGGTAGAACAGGCGACAATGGGAGTCATGGGAGGTGCCATGACTAATGTGAAGTTTAATGACGCTAGCGCACATGTTGTTGAGAGGTTAAATCTAATCAAGCAAAAAACAGACGAAACGTCTATGATATTGCGAAGATGGGAACAGGAACAAGAAGGTTTTGCCATCATTGTTCACGAACGCCAAAAGTTGGAAGGTAGGAGCCGGACAGGCAAAGATGAAAACTGTTATGTCATTGTTTGAGTTGTGCCAAAGACTAAGGATTGGGCACTCTTTATCTTTATAGGGATACTGCATCTCCATAGAAGATCGCAACCCTCGCCGCAGCAAATCCAGCAAGTCGAAGCGGATAAAACGCGCTTGGAAATGAACTTAAAATCCAAGGTATTTTTCACAGTAAAATTTATCAGACTCGACTTGGCAGGAAATATTTTCAAAGCCAAGTGGCATAAAATATGCTGAGTAATTGCTGCTTTGAGATAGTGATGCCTTATTACATGGTATTATCATTTTTTGTTGTTTTAGCTAAGCAGTGTTATGCAACTAAAGGCTGCATTAGAAGAAAAGATCGGCGCTACGGTAACCGATCTGTGCACAGTTGCAGTCCAAGGTGCTTGATGAAGAACTGACAAGGTGGAAAAGAGAGCAGCAGCTCGCTGGTAATGGTGCGTCGCTCACAAGTAACTTAGACACGTTGCAGTCCTGGTGCGAAGATTTAGCGGAGTTGATCTGGACAAACCGTCACATTCTGAAAGAGGCCGAGCGACTCAAGCAAAGTGTACCCTTTTTGCAACAAGCACCTGCTCATGATGGTCTCGTCGCTCTGCAGGATAGAGTAATGCAGATTAATATTAGAAATCTCATGTTTCATGATATAAATCTTTAACCGTGCTACATGTCAGTGTAATCTTTGTATAGGTCACCCAATTGTTGTCTGGCCTGGTTACATCGACTTTCATCGTTGAAAAACAGCCGCCACAAGTGATGAAGACAAATACCAGATTCACGGCTACAGTCAGATTGTTAGTAGGCGGCAGACTCAATGTTCACATGACACCTCCACAAGTCAAAGTAGCTATAATATCTGAAGCTCAAGCGAATGCCCTGCTCAAAAACGATAAAAGTGACAAACCTTGCGATACGAGTGGTGAAATCTTAAACAATGCTGGCACAATGGAATATCATCAAGGAACTCGTCATTTATCGGTTCATTTTCGGTACAGAGAATTGCTTGATTTAGCGTAATTGTATGGATCCAGATATTTTACAGATTAGACAGCATTCGTTTCATTTTAATTTGTAGAAATATGCAACTCAAACGCATCAAACGTACAGAGAAGAAAGGCACTGAATCGGTGATGGATGAAAAATTCTGTTTACACTTTCAATGCCAGTTCACTGTCGGAGAAAAGGAGCTTATCTTTAAGGTAAGGATACTTCTAAAACTGTCCTTTCGGGTTGATAGTTTTACTTTTTGTCACGATGTTAACTGAATTGGTGTGTTTGGAATTTGAAAGATATGGACGCTTTCGTTACCCGTTGTTGTGATTGTCCACGGAAACCAAGAGCCACATGCTTGGGCAACTGTTACATGGGATAACGCTTTTGGTGAGCCAGGGCGGCTTCCATTCCAAGTACCGGAAAGGGTACCATGGCATCGTGTTGCTGCAGCCCTGAATATGAAATTCAAGTCCACAAATGGCAGAGCTTTGACCGAAGACAATCTCCGCTTTTTGGCTGAGAAAGCATTCAGAACGCCGAACCATCCTGAGCAATTGACTTGGTCTCAGTTCTGCAAGGAACCACTTCCAGAAAGAAGTTTTACCTTTTGGGAATGGTTTTATGCAATCATGAAATTAACCAGAGAGCATTTACGTGGTCCTTGGATCGATGGGTATGTTATTAGATTACTTGAGTCGACATAAATGAATTGAAAATGTTGGATATATGAATGGACATCTCATGTTACTCTTTCGTAAAGGTCAATCGTGGGCTTCGTCGGGCGACAGCAAGCAGAAGATATTCTTAAAGATTGTCTTAATGGGACCTTCTTACTTCGATTTAGTGACTCCGAGTTGGGAGGCGTAACCATTGCTTGGGTTCATTCTGGTAAGCGGTCAAATACAAAACCAGATTTTTCAGTTCAGATCATGTATAACTGTGCCTTGAAAATGTTTAAATGGTGGTTCGTTATTTTAGAAAACCAGATTTACAGTTTAAGTCCCTTTACGAGCAAAGACTTGGCAACACGGTCGCTGGCTGATCGAATCAACGACGTAAAACACCTTATTTATTTGTATCCAAATATTCCCAAAGCTACCGCTTTCAGCAAGTATTTTTCAGTTCTCCCAGGTAAGTGGCATTTAATACAATGTTCGAGGATAGAAATGATTCGCGTTACATGAATTTTTAGTGAATAACTGATGGGGAATTATTTACTTTTCTACCTTCAGATGTTTCCAAGTCAACTCAAGGATACGTAAAACCTTTGTTGATTACTCATATTCCAAGCATTCCGTAAGTTGGACATTATTTGCGCGATATTTCACTGGACTGATGCATGCATTAATTACTAACTATATTTTTCTGATACCTTCAGGGCAACGGAAGTAGACCCTTCGGGCGCAGGATTGATGAGCTACCCACCAGGATGTTTATCCCAGCCGACCACGCCGGGAAGTTACTCAGCACAAAGTCCAATTCCTGTTGACGCAACTGGTTACGCTGGTGCATATGACCAAGGAATTCCAAGGTAAACACTCAATTTCCTCTGAGAGCTGCAAGGCGAGCTGTGCGAACGCTATTAACAGTAGTTTAACTTATTGAACAGTAGTTCTCATAGTTTACCGGGCGTGTGGTTAAGAGATTTACATTTATTGCGACGTATGTGAGTTTGTCGTACACATTTTTGGTAAGTGTATTCACCCTGCGTGATCATTTTTATGGTGTGCGTATCGTCTCACGACACACTTTTCAAAACTACTCATCAGTTACCACTGAAAGTCACATAGTTAAGGTTTAAAGTATAAGATATGGCCGGCTTCAACATCTATTAGTGAGAAGAAAATATTCGCAGTTAGAAACATATTTCATCGTGCACAAAATTGTGGTGACTGAAAGCAATCAATTTACATTAGTAGTCAGAGCAAAATGCAATCCTAGATCAAAATCTAATTCTACGACAGAAAACGCGAAATGCATGGAACTCAAGTTTATATTTATTGCTATGCGGTGTCGTTACCACTATGAGATTTATAGGGTTTAAGTCATTATGTTAGGAGAGAAGACAGCACAGAACATTAATTGTGATTTCTAATATTCTAAATCAACTAATTCTCAGATAAACCCGCGTCCAATACAAAGTATCATGGTGCCAAGCCAGGTTTTTACCAGGGTCAATTATAAAGTGTATGTGGCTGTATTTCCTAAGCCGCATAATGGGTATTTGTACATTCATGAAACAAGTATTGATACTATGAAACATTAACATTCCCTCCTTCACATCAATGTCGATAGTGTGGTTATAAATGGTACAATTATAGCGAGTTCGAAATCGATTGATGTTTTTCGGATTATGAGAATCGTTTTAAACCGTGGAAAGAGTCACAACTCCAGTAACTCTATGCGAAGGCAAAATAATTGCTCAACGCATGATCAACTCGTTGGATTAGATCTCGAAGCACCACAGGTGCGTACTGTAGTTTCCTTATACTTCAATGTTAATCGTTAGTCGTACTTCCAGAGGTAACATAGTGGAATTATATTATTTTGAATGTCAACTTGTTTGTAAGTTTCCATCAATTCAAGTTTTTCTGAGTGGGGCCGTGCGGGAATGGGAGTCAGTATGAGTGACTTAGATACCCAGACCCGGACAATCTGCTCCGAAGTTGCATGCAAGAAACCCCATCGTAAGGCAGTATCGTTAATATAAGCATAGAATCCACCCAGTCCTATCACTTCCATTTGCTGGATGGTTTTTTATGACTTAAATTGAGATTGATGAGATTACGCGTTCCAGTTTCAAAGATTTACACTACTGCTGCAATTGTTCAGCAGCTAAGTGTGTCTCTTGGTTGTACGATTTTTATAACATGTTTTTACTTGAAATATTGTTAAAAGTTCGTTTGAGTCGCATTGAAACGATTGATTTATTTTCGCGTTCTGTGTACGACAGTTCTGGAGTATACTGCTATGTGGATGAAGATATGCTTGAGTAAAATTTTGGAGATGTATGGAATTTCATTCTCTAATGCTGTTGCTGGGTTTTTGATTGAAGGATGGTCCTCCAACTTTTTCACGATCTTTTAAAGTTATACACGTTGGTTGTTGCTGGTCAACAGCGCATGCATGCTAACAACAGTCGAAATTTCTCGTAATTGTGGGAGTCGCCACTCAGCTGAATTCAGAACGGCAGTTGAGGTTTCCAATGAGTTCTAAGCAAGCTTCTGGAGTATTGTCAAACGAATGTTAATTTGTATGTCTGACAAGAGCAAATTTATTCCTTCCGTAATGTAACCCACGCGTAGTATCCTTAACAGCAGTAGAATTAATGAAATCCCATATCACTCTTTAAATGAAACCTTACTCATTATCATTAGGTATGGCTTTTGGGTGCTGGGATTTGCATTTTGATATTTGCTGAGCTGCTTCTTTTGCTAGTAACTTTGAATTTGAAATTGGTGACTGTGTGAGCAAATTAACATTCTTTGACAATCTGAAGAAAGAATTGCTTAACTCAAAAGGATGTTGTCTGAATTTCTGTTGTAGTGGCCCTCACGACGACCTCATATCGTATATGGACGATGACAACATAGATTACAGCAGTTTCCCCGTAGCATTTGACCAGCTTTTTGATTCCATCCAAATTCCGCAGCCAACAGTAACAGGCGTTTTAGGGGAATTCAAACTTGATAGCCAACAGCCACCACCTCAGTAAGTCATTTCGTGAGTTACACAGAGGAATCTTGTCCGACCCAAAAGCCCAGATGTTACAAGAATTCTTCGCTTGCCATTCGCAAAATTAAAGATGTTAAGTTATCAGCTAATTGGAATTTATGAAGATGAGAAGATTCCCACATTGGCGTTATTGAAATTGAAGAAAATGTCTCCAATAACAAACAACTGAAAACAATTGGCGATCGACAGTACCAGTGCAGCCAAAACTATCATGATGTGATGACTGGACTACCATGTTGATGTTTTACTACCGCCGTCCAATCTGTGTTGCAAATCTGAGCTGGATACAGATTGCAGCTCAGTAAGTCGTCCTTTTAAACCAGTAATCGTCCCAGGAGATTGCACAGGAGTAGAACAAAGGACTTATTAGCACCTGAAAAAATGTCTTTTGATGTGTACAACTGCTGCTTTCTCCTTTGTAGTACTTACTAAATCGTGGCCTATATTTCAAAGACTTTCCACGACAAAGTAATTATTTGCTTATGTTCATATTTTTGTCATTTAGCTTAAAGAGGAGTTATGGAATGAAATGAAGACCACACATTAGTCTACGGGAGGGGGTCGAGTTTAATTTTAAGCCGACCGTAAAAACGTTTGTGTTGATCATCCAACTGGATTTAGTAGCACAAACTAGATTAGGCATGAGAATCTGTACTAGTATTTTCTTTGTGTCTAAAGATGAAATTATGAAAATTAGTTTTAAAACATAGTAGCAATCCAAAAAGGTGCTTTGAAGACATTGTTGCATGGAACTGCTTGTGTCATCTTTTAGTTTTAGATTTTATGCTGCTACTCTGTAATCTTTTAACCGCCGGTAGGCGGACTGCAATGTGAGCCTGTACGTGAATCCCTTATTTTAATTGTTTAATCCTTGCTGCTGCTATTACTTTTTGGTTATGAGTAAGTGAATTTTTGCTGTCAGCGTTTTTATTGAAAACAGGCAGTTGTTTCGGCCGCGCTTATAGTCATGGCTGGAAAATTGTTCTGATTCAAGCAAATTTTTTCTTCCTTTTACGTATTTTTATCATTTTAGCAAAGTTTTTCACGCATTAGTGCCTAACACCGCATGATGTTTCTCTCTGTCACAGTTTTGAGGAAGTAATTCGTTGCGCTCTGTTGAATACGTTTCGCTGTTGAACTAGACTTGAGATACGAGTTGAAATGCCACGATTGGTGGTTTGCGCTATTTGAAATGAGGCAAATGAGTGAAATCTAAATGAAGTTAGAATCATGTTGAGTTCAAGTATTATTAAAAGCTGAATAAAAATTGGAGTTGTTCGAAGCAATATTCTAACCAAAATTTTTTGTTGAGTGCTTGAAGTCCATAAATCATTTTGTTTTTCCGCATAATCAAAGCGTGCAAACCAAAGATTGACCGCAGTTCTGAATATGCTTACAATAACAATACCATCTGCTTCACTATTAGCCGCAGGAAAAAGTGACCTTGGCTCATTAAAAGTTATGTAATGCGGTTGGTTGTGATTCATAGCCACGCTCATGCCCAATATAATTAATGCTATAAAAGGAAACGAAATGCAGTTGTTTCCTAGCTTCAGGCATTTGATTCACCTCACTGCCGGTTGGTAGATGTCGCCCTGAACGTCGACATCAACTTCTTCAAGTCGACGAAATGAAGCACTCGCCGTCAAATGAGTCGTTAACATGGTGGCAAGTTGCATCTTTTTTGATCGGGCGAAAGAGCGTGCATGCCTGAAGCATTCATCATTGAAGCCGGACGGTGTCTCGTGCAAGGAGATTTGGTTAATCGAAATCTGGTAACGGAAAAATCCGATTAAAAATATTAAAATGGTAAGTATTTTTCATTCTTCCTTATAAATTGAATTTTTACCTGCAATCTTAGGTTATGAGATAGGTTCTATTTTTCTGTGTAGTCTATACTTCAAATTTTTTAAATGTGACAACTTGCTTAAGTACGACTCCATCATACAATGCAAAATTAGGAACCACAGTAATTCATTTGCTAGCGTAGTTGCTTCTTTAACTTTGAAGATACTAGAGCAAGAAACATGGTTTTACTTATCTGTCAAATTATCTTGTGTTTCAGCCCAGACAAATTACCGAAATCAAGGAGTTCCTCCTTACAGCCAGAAGGAAGGATGCCAAGAGCATCAGGATCAAGAAGAACTCTGAAAATTACAAGTTTAAGGTCCGATGCAGCCGTTTCCTTTACACCTTGGTCGTTACCGACAGCGAAAAGGCCGAGAAACTGAAGCAATCCTTGCCTCCAGGTAACAAGACCTGCAAATTCAATTTATTATTAGTTATCATGTTCCGTGCTCAAAAGGATGTCAGACACTTACAGCGTTTCGTTTGTTTTGTGATTTCAGGTCTTCAAGTTACAACTATTGAATAATGGCTTGTATTTTGGGACTTAGATATGGCCGAATAAATTTCTAAAAACTCAAGATCATCGTCGCAAACCTTATTCAAGTCATATTCCTGGTTCCTTGTATCCTACACCCTACACAGCCTCTAGTCGGGTTCCGTAAGTTTGTAGGCAATTGCGCGAGATTTTTAAGCCCATTTAACGTATTCTACAATTTTCACAAGGCAGAAGTTGTTTCTGTGAGCCACTAAGCTTGCTATGCCTTTTTACGTATCTTAACTTCAGCCTCGAGCCCATTTCAAAAGGTACTCAGAAAGTTCAGGTTATGCTTGTTCATCGTTAGGGAAAAGCCTGAAGTTTCACAATCCGGAACTCAGGACAGGACGAGCCGAAGTAGCAAATAGGTGGATTGCGGCAGCGCGTAAGAAATTCACCTGTGAATATGAATTGCATTATTTCAAAAAAGTAGGTTCAGTTTTTCGCATATGCAACTGCTGTAGTGGAGCTGTACTCTTAAGTTGAATCCTGGAACCAGCCCGCGACATCGCGATTCCCCCGAACTTTTTCCCTTCAAGCTTTCACAGCCACAAAGGCTATTTATTTTAACAATAGATAGAATCTAAATGAAGCTGCTTAATCTGCGAATGGAAGCTGATAGGGGGACCAAACTTCATCGAAGTAAAAGTATCATAAGACGTGTTCCAGAATAGGGTGACGAAGTCAAAGAAATGCGTAAAAGCTTCGCTGGAGATAAATTGCATCTGAAGGCGTGAGGGCGACCATAATAGCATCATCATTCTGATCTAAAGTCTCTCACGAGCATTAGCAAAAACTCTCTGCTTCACAAGCATTTTACACGCATAAATGGCTATTATTGCACGTTACTTCCAGTGCATCCACAGCTCCACAGAGGTACTAAGATTTCTCAATGCGATTGCAATTAAATAACCAAGATCTCAACCAATTAATCTAGCTAGGAAAACACTTGCATTTGCATCGCATATGAAGCATGATGGTTTGGTTCTGGTGCATTTTTTTCTATGCTGTAACGCGTGTGTGAATGCTGTGAGAGCAAGCACCGACTCTGCACTTTAGTACTAGCGGTAGCGATACAAGCCGCAGAATCAATCAGCTGTGCTGATGCTCATTAATCGCATCGAAACATTTTACTATTGACCTTGTGTCGCAAAAATTCTTAGTTTCATCAAGTAACAAAGGTAAGAATTTCGTCCGGCACTATATATTCAGTGCATTTAACACTCTAAAACCAATTTCTGACCTTACAATTCATTCTGTTATATCATAAAATTCTACGTGTTATTCCTCCAGGCTGAAAACGCAATTATTTCATCAGTAAGCATTCTTGGACTGGCTTTATGTCAAAGATCAGCATTGAAGGAACCTCCTACATGACGGAGATGGTCACTTTAAGAATATAACTGCTTTCGCTTCGGTATGACTTGGCCATCGCATTTGATGCAGGTAGCCAGTTGTGTCACCAAGCACATTTTCATTTTGCATGACCTCTTGTAGCTGTTTTTAAGCAAGTTCAGTAAATGTATTCATTGAACTGTGTGTGCCTAATTGACCCAAAGCATGCTCGAACATCTGATTGAGAACTGAAAATGAGGATAGAACTGGTGTTATTAGCAGTGTCAGCGGTTGAAGATGCTGTTGCTTCATAAGCTTGTACAAAACTGGCTGATGCACGTGAGTTGCTTGTTGATATAAATTGTATTAAACGCTTTGAGTTTGAGTCCTGTACATATGCAAATGTAATGAGAAGGATTGTGATTACTTGTTATCTCTATCTGGTGTTGTTTGCCTTACAGATCAGTTTGCCTACATCGCAGTGTATTGGTTTGACAATCTTGTGCGTGGGTCAATGCGTTACAGTTCGGCTATGAGGATCAGAGTTCAAGTTTTGTGAGTCAATCGTCTTGTGACAAAACTGCAAAGTCCTAAAACCCGAAGCAAAGAACACGAAATTGCCAATTTGTGAAAAATAGGATCGTAATGTGTGCCAGCGAAAGTCATAGTGCATGATCAAACCTTTGTCTCCTTCAATCAAACTGTGGGCGATACGAAATTTGAACTGACATCCTATACCTTCCTGGGCAATGACACTTGGTTTGTTTTCCAATGAGCCCACCTCAGGTACGTTGTGATTGACGTTACTTGCGTCGATACTTTGACCTTTGGGCTTTGCCTTAATTACGGAAGTGTTATTGATATTTGATGGTTACAGATCCAGTCAGGCGAAATCTCGAATGCAAAAAAGTTTGCAACATCGTTCATTGCTGGCGCTTTCGCTGGAGCTGTTGCGAAGACTGCTATTGCTCCTTTAGATAGAACGAAAATCAACTTTCAGGTAATTGAACTAGTAGACTTTCTGATGTATGTTCGAATCGATACCCATTACTGTTGCTTGCGCTGGTCAGCTTTAATGACTGTTAGTATTTAATCGGCGTATTAACCGTCTTCTTTCCGGTTATCCAGATCTCGAACGAGCGCTTCAGCCACAGAAAAGCATTCAAGTTTTTGTTGAATACTTACAAAAATGAAGGTTTCTTGGCATTATGGAGGGGAAATTCAGCGACAATGGCTAGGATTGTTCCCTATGCAGCAATACAGTTTTCCGCACATGAACAGTGGAAACGGTTCCTTGGAATACACGACAGATAGTAAGTGATTCGCAGAAATTAAGGTTGTTAGAAACAAGTGAAACTAAAGAGGAAAATCACTAACTATGATTGCTATTTTGATTTGTGACAGTGAGGTTGGACGAAAAAGCATCCCGGATGTAAAGCAACCGAGTTATTTAAGGTTCATTGCTGGCTCATTAGCTGGAGTAACAGCTCAAAGCTTGACGTACCCGTTAGATCTAACGAGGGCAAGATTAGCTGTAGCCCCTCGAAGTCGATACGCTAACTTGTTTGAAGTATTTACTAAAGTTATCAAGGAGGAGGGGTTTCTTGCACTATATAGGGGTTACGGTGCTACCATGGTAAGACTTGATCCGTTTTCAGTCTTGATTTATTCTAGAAGGTATCATATGGGCTTGAACCAATCATTCCTTTTTTGCTATTTTTAATCTAGGTCGGGGTTATACCATACGCAGGCACAAGTTTCTTTGTATATGAATCGTTAAAGAATTGGCATGCAACCAACACGGATCATCCACTGAATCCTTTCGAGAGACTGTTATTTGGTAAAATAATTGATGTTAGATTAAATTTGACATGATCTAAAGTAATCCGTATGCAGTTTGTAACAAGACTTTGCTGTTGCAAATCCTATAGGTGCATTAGCTGGGGGCATCTCGCAAACATCTAGTTACCCTTTTGATATTGTTCGAAGGCGTCTTCAAGTCGGTGAATATGGTCATCGCAGCTCATATTCTGTAGTTGGTATTCTCAAAGAAGTCTACAGGTGAGCATGGCGGTCCTACTATTATTTCATTATCAACGAAATTTTCAGAAGTTACGATGATCCTGTCGCTAAAACTGTGTTATCTGCTGATTTAGAGAGGAAGGTATATTCCACGGCTGGTTCAAGGGTATCACAATCAACTTCATCAAAGGCCCTATGGCAGTTGGTCTCAGCTTCCTCTCGTTTGACTTGATGCAAAACTTTTTAAGATCGGTCTTCTGACAGTTGATGGACGCAAATTTTATGCACTGTGATGTGACGAATTAACTGCCTATGCCTCCTCAGTGTATAACAACTTATATCCTGATTCAACTTCTTGATATTCTTTGCTGCGCGCAGCATCGCCATTGCCACTAGGGTAAGCGTAAACGTGACAATAATGAACAGAGTTCAAGTCGTACTGCTAGCGGGCTACTAGATTTTCACGATTTTAATCAAATGTCAAAATTGACATTTTTGTGAGACTGTTGGTCGTGTTTATAAAAAGCTGAATGTTTAGCTATCATTCTGGCGCCCTGAGTTAGTCGATTTCATGTTTGGAGTAGTAAGATTAACAGTAAGGCATGTGAATTATGAGTATATTATTAGAATTTGGCACTAACATTAATCAATTCCTTATAATGTCTTACTTGATGACAGGACTTTAATATTTGCGTCGAGCTGATGACTCAGAAGATGAAAAATTTATCTGTAATCATAAGGGATTGCTTTCAATCTTTGAAGTCATCTCCGCTCTCCAGTAGTCTGTTGATGGTACTGACGCGCGATTATCGTACAATCATTAATCCATTGCCGAATCTAGTTCTAGGATAGAAAAGTCGTTTTAAAGCAACACCAAAGTTTTTAATAGCGGGAAAAGAAATTATTGCAAAGCGAAGCTAATATCGATATCGTTAGAGTTGTGCAAGTATATACGCCCTTACGTAGTTCAAGTTGAGAATATATGTACAGAGGATGCGATCTTGGTCGAATTAAAGATTGTTATTATGCGCAAAAGCTATAAATAACTTTTTCTGTTTTCATTTTTAGTTTATTCCCACTTTAAAATCTCATATAAAATACCATCTCTTGTCAATCTGGCACTGAAAGCCTCTCTATCTGATTGGCTACAGCTACAGGTAGGACAAATTATCAAAGCTGTACTATACTGTACTAATGTAAGTTTCCCAGGTGAGACACCAGGACTGAATCACTTGCAATAAGAACTAAATCCCCATGCGTCTTGCTAAAATTCCGTTTTTTGTTCATCTAGTTAGTAGCAGCAATTGTAACCTGTATGCTGGCTGACGTTGTCTTCTTGTGCTAAATCCGAGAATCTGCGGCAATCTCATTTACTTTTGACGTTGTGGCAATCCGTCATTGACAGCACATATTGTAGATTGTAGCAGTTGCACATCGAACTAGGTTTAAACTACTACGTCAACCGTTGTCATCACAATCTAACAGTTCAGAACGTATTTCAGTAGAAATTGGCAAAGTCTCTTAAAACCTTTCATTTCGGGTTGAAGAATCTACTACAAGTTAAACAGCTTTCGGCCACACCACGTAACAGATTCCGTGTTCACTAGCTAATTTGATTTACTGCGATTAACGGAAAAACAATGAAAAATAACAGGTCTCAGTATAAAGATTTCTTATTCTTTCTTATAGCAATATTACGACGAATCAACGTCACATATAAATGTATTTCTTATTCACAACGTGAAAACCCAATTCTCCATTACGCTTTCCCCCATGTAAAACTTCCGTCTCCAGCGCAGCGCAGCGTAGCTCTCTTAGTTAGCAATCTTATACAGGAAGCGCGCATGCTGATGAGGACCCATGTCAACGTTCGCAAGGATTTTCACACCATTGTCTTCATACTCAGAGAACTTCTCTTCCCTCAGGGTTTCGTAGCCAAGTTTCTTGTAAACCTTGTAGCTGAATTCAGACGTGGTGTCCACCTGTAATTAAGGGGAGGTTCTTTTTAAAAAAGTTTGCTATCATAACGCCGAATTATTGCGCTACAGACCAGAGTCTGTATGCTACAGAGAAGAATCCAATGATGCCAATACAATGTTAATTAAGGTGAGCACGAGCACCATAATCTCAGTCTGTACCCCCACGGAACTTTATTAAGGTTACCATAGTCCATAATGAGATATCAGGCAACAGTATCCTACTAATAAGCTGACTGACTTGAGTACTGAGTTGAAGCATAACCTGTATAAACTCAAGAGAAAATTCACACGTCCTCACGTTTTGTATATCGTCCTGAATGAAAATAGTGCAAAAGTCACCGCAGACCTATTCAGGATGCATTAAACTGGGACTGAAAGCTGCGAAATGTCTCATCAGCGGAGACGCTATCGAACGATTCGCTTTGAATAATTCATGAGGCTTAATAGACACAGGCACGACAGAATTTTGTAATAGTCTCAGTTCGCACTTTGTGTCTTGTGCATTCTGTCTATAACGTTGCTAACCTGGAATTCTCTCCTGTTTTCCTCTCCTTTTCTATTTCGCTTTCTCCCCTTCATTTCTGTTAGCTACACCTCATGGCACAGGTACTACATTGAAGTTACACAACCAAACGCCCTACCATCGCTTCTACAAAAGTCAGCGGATTGAGATGACTTGTGTATTCATTACGAAAGGCCCTCTAACCTTTCAAGGACTCTCGTATGAAAGATGTGTTTGGAAATGGGAGAAAGCGACCGCGCCAGCTGCCACGACTACCGTTCACCAATACGAATTCACAACATTGAGCCCTACGAGCTGTGCCTGTGACAACGTAGTCTTTCTAGGGAAAGTTGAAGCTGGCAATAGGAAAGTTTTCTTTTCATGTGCAAAAGAACTGATCCTCAACTTTTGAAAGTACGAGAAGCCTCTCCACGTGCTTTCTGTTTCCACAGCTGCAAGGGATTCAGAGGCGGTGGATTAAGCGGAGAAAGTTTTTAAAAGGAAGTAGGCCCAGATATCATTTTTGGACTCATGGCATGACGTGCATACCGCATACTTATGCCGAGGGGATTTGCAATGCCAAATTTTTTGGCGAAACCACCACCTATGAGGAAATATTTGGGGATTTTCCATGATGCCTGACTCGGTTTTGCCATTCTATATCATTCAGCTGTATCTCTTTAGAGCTAAAGGCTTAAGTAAGATGAATCCATGGAATGTTATATAACTACACAAACAGAATCTGAACGGTTTGTATACGTATGTACCTGGAAAGTATTGATTCCTAAGGACTGGGCGTATTCTTCTGATTTTCTTGTCAAGTCCTGTGCGATTCCCCTGCCTCCGTAATGGGACTCGACGTTTAGGAAGAGAATGGTGAGTACCCTGTCAGGGTTGTTGGGTATTATGAATGTCTGAAAGGGAAGAAGATTCGCATTTATCATTGATGACTAAATTTAATTTCCACAATCCTCCTGCCATTGGCACACCATCACCACACCGCATCATCTCTGGCCGGAATCAAGAACTGGATTCGATTCAATGAGCAAGCCACTTGAGTTCATTTGTGCTGGAGTCGTTCCTTCTTCTGGTAGATCTTATACACAGAACCTTGACCTACTTCGCAAGGAAGTTCTCCATGCTACTACTATAATCTGTCCTGGTTCTGCTATATTGCAGTTCTACTGCCGGCTCTTTCCTTCCTCTTCCGCATCTGCTCTTTGTAACGTTACATGCACACGTACGTCTTGAGGCCTCTCTAAAAGATTTATTGCAACTCCTCTTTCGTACCTGTTCTTGTCCAAATCTTGGGTTTTCACTACTTTCAGACAAGATTACGAGGGCTTACACAAGGAAAACGGAAGCTGGCTAAGTCTCTTGAAGGCTTGAGGAGAAAGCACTGGAGCAGTCTCTAAAGCTAGAAGTTAGAAGGAGCACACAGGATGGACAGCTTCAGTGCAATCCTAGTCGAGATCTGTTGATAAGCCTCTTTCTAAGACCACTGGATGACAAGAGAGAGCTTCGAATTGACATCTAACATGAAACAATAGCAGAAAAGTTATAAAACAAGCTTCGGGCCAGGGAGCCTGTGCACCCAAGCGCGTAATGAGGTAAAACCCTGTGGGGGAAGTGAAAGCATGCTTTCGCTCTTTCTAAAGGCCGGAGAAAGTGAAGCTATTTAAAGAAGCATACAAGTTGGAATTGAAAAGGGCTCGTTGTGTAGGTACGTAAAAACATGCACACTTGTTCTGTACATTGGAATGAAACCTGAGGGTGTAATGTGTAACAGGTTTTTCGGATTTCTTTGTCTCTAAGGTGGATAATGGTCTCGGCTAAGCTCATTGACATTGGCGTGGACATGTAACGTAATGATAACGATAATAGTATGGCCGGGGGTGTCCATTTACACAGGGACCATCCATCCATGGTGGAGATAATCCAGAAATAGGTCAATTGAATCCTACGGCTATAAAGCAAAAGAGCTTACCTCGGCCTAAGTATCCTAGAAATTTGGCGATTTGTGCCATGGTGGGCTCGTTGACGGAGTCGATGTAGTCCGACATGTTTAAGTTTTTGGAGTTGTCGCTGTACTTGACCACGTTGACGCTGACACCGACGACCTTGTCTGTTTCCGTGTCAATGGCCATGAAGCTGGTTCCGGATTTGACAATGGCGTCCCTTATGTACAGAGGGAGCCAGCGCTCCACCTGTTTTATGGGCAGACCTAAGGAATTGAAGAAGTCAACCGCTTTAGAACAGTAATTAATTGCAATCAAGCTTTCCTTGCATGATAAGGATAAGGTGTTTCTAGCATTGTTGAGCAGGATTGACTGACAGGTGAAGCTTTTTGGATTGCGTAAGGATTAAGTAAGAAGTGAGTACGCTCGACGAAGCAAAAGCAAGGTGACCTAATTTACACACCAGTGGCAATGTCACATTACCTAACGCAATTCCCAGAGGCTCATCACGGAAGAAGGAATTGAGTAAGAGCTCCGTCACGGCGTCAGCTCGCTCAGGTGGCACCGGACTGAAAACAATTTTCGTCATCGTGTCTTCCTTGATGAGATGTACGTTTCCGGCCTCGTCTCCTCCGCCTGTGTGATAGCCCCTATGGTGAC
>VRMD01001006.1:0-19637 GCA_009872375.1 Sminthurides bifidus | reverse complement strand
ACGATGGCCGAAACACATTTGCTTTCCTGGGCATCATCCGTGTTTGCAAAGCAATTGACTGTGAGCCATGGACGATAAAAATTACAAAAGGGAACAATCCGTCAACGACAGACTTCGCACACCTGTGATTTTGCTCGACAAACAGTAAGAACGTAAAGACTTCGGCAAAGAGTTGGTGCTAGTCGGTACTGCAGTACGGCACAAGGGTGAAAATTGTAGTCGAGGAAAGAGCCATAAAAGGAGAGTATAGTATGACACTACTGTATCTTAGGGAGAGAAACAAGGTGTGCAAACCACGAGGAGAGTGTCAAGTTTGCCACATGGTTTGTGTTCGCGTCCAGGCGCAAATTATTTATTATTAGGGATAATAAAGATCTAAAGCTGGTAATACTGCAGCAAGGCTTCACTCGACATGGAAACAGGAGCGACGAGTGATGAAAAACTCAGGTCGTGAAATTGGACGTTTCACCAACTGGCAAATCAACATGAGGGTGTCAACACCTCTGGCTATTTCAAAGGAAATTACAATCGGCAGTTAAACATCAACTAGTTTGACGCTCGTTAGTGTGCACATGCTCACGCATGCTCTGCTCCACATTAAGTTGGACCGCATGTGTGACTGAAATGTTCAATTCACTCAGATTTCGCCTCAGGTTCACATTTCAAATGTTGATATGATCGACGCTCCAACTGGTATTCCTCCTTGTGTCGTCAGCACATACTATGTGGCAATGATACTTGATTAAAATTCTTGGGCGGATAGAACAAATGTGTAAAAGGGATTCGACGGCCTTTCAAGGGCATTCTTTCCGTTTTCATCCTGAGGAGGAAACACATTCAGAGCAGATTTATAAAATCCGAGCCAGCTACCTACTTGAGACTACGTTTACGCTTGCTCCTTGTTCCCTGTACTCCAACACTAATTGGTATGCAGACGGTGCAGAAAGACATTAGTTCAATAATTATTATTTGTTTAAGGGAGGATCATTGTAAGAGTGAAATCTGTGCCCCTTTCAATCCGTCTCCAGCATCAGTATTAAACAATGTTGTAATTCACCTTCTCGGATTCTCTGGCTGGAATCGCCAAAAAAGTTGCATATTATATCGCATACAGAATCACCTTTTTCAATCTTGTGCAACTCTCCGGACTTGAGTCCAGCTAAAGAGATCATAGTCGATTAGCCAGACGCGGCTCTCACTCACTGCAAGAGCTTTGAGCTTAAGCTCATCAGACGTTGAGTTTGTGCCCTGGCCCTGTTATTTTAAAGGAAGGATGGCAGTTAATGCGGATTGTGTATACTTTAAGAAAGGAGTTTACATGGAATGGATTATCATAAGAATGAAGGAGAGTTGGAGGGGCAAGTTCATTACGACCACGGCCACCGCACCGTCTTTTACTTTCCTAGGCCACACTACGCCGGCAATAAGCCAAGACCTCTTTCAGGATTGGGATCAAAGGATAAATAGTGTGTTTGGAACAAATTATCTCCGGTTTGCAATTATTTAAAAACTCTCCCTCCTTCTAGCTCACCTTCCACCTCGGAATATGCACTCTTGCGTAACTCTGCCATGCAGAAGGATGAAAAATCACACATTTCGAGGAGCTAATCGAGCTGAATCAGTGCAAGCATGGAGATTGTACACATTCCATCCAACATCTACCATGTCTTGTACGTGTTTTTCTCAAACGGCTTGCGGCTCACCCCACTGTCCGTCTTCATTTCTTTCCGTGATGCCAAACTCTCAATCTCGATTCCGCTTCTGCACACTTGACACTCGGTATTTGCCCAGTACATGAACATGAGCTCGGAACTGGTACGGAGGTAAGAAGTAATTACACGCAAGCGTTTATTTGTTTTGTGCCATGTTAGACCAAGGGTTTGATTCCGAGCGTGATCTGCCACTAGAGCCGCATCTGTCTTTGACTGAAGGAAAAGGAAACGAGCGGAATTGTGGCATCGGATTCATATATGAATCATATCCTACGCCAAGGTTCGAAGCGGGGTCGGGTCTCGCTTTGTGAGCAGAATAAAAATTCCATCGTACAAAACTTGACAACAGGATCAAAAGTTCGTTAAACTGCACACGTCGAGAGCAGGAGCTTCATAGCTATGCTTCGGTAATTCTGGGATGTGAGTACAAGTAACTAATCTACTCCTGGTTTCGAAACTACCAGACCTTGGCAATAAAATTGCGGCATTTCAACATTTTAGACATGTGACCTCAAGTTTAGAACTTTCCTAGCCTAGAACCATTGGAATCAATCAACTTCGATCAAGCTGGGCCTGTCAATATTCGCAAGTTCTGTTATCAGCGTTATCAAACAGATCATTTCAGCCAGAGTGTAGCAACACCCCAAGTGCGAACATGGGTGTTTGTACAAAGCCTATTTACTTTAGTAGATATGAAAAATTAAGACTTGATCAAACTCAAGCAACTCTACCATTAACCCCATGGCCTTAATGCAAAGTACTGAAGTTGTTCAAGTTGAAATCATTAGAAAATATAGTCAAGTGTAAGCAAAAGAACATGAGATATTCTCTTGCCTTGTGCAACACATCTCCCCCCCCAATCGGCATGGACGGCACTCTTTTCAGAAGACTGGTTAACAAACGGCCTATGGTTAGAGTATTGCATAGTTATTCGATAATCGCCCTTTAATTGATTCTTAATCAGGAAAAAAATTGTGTCAATGCACAGTCATCAGGTGCAATAGGTGTCACAGGAAGTGCAAAACTAGTAAGGGTGTTAGTACAGGGCGAAGAGTCTACAAAAACTGTTAAGCAATATAGCGAGAAGAGAAAAATGGTCATCTTACCTTCTTCCACTTCTCGACAATGACATATTTTGACGTACTCTCACTTCTGAGCAAGGACTGAATGACATGTTGGCAAGTAGTTGATCTGGTGATGCCGCTCACAAGCTTGCAGTCAGTGCCAATCCAAATGGGTATTTTGTGACTCTCCACTTCGTTCCCGTTCATCATCGTTGCAGAATTCGTCGGCCGTTGGCCATTTACGTGACTCAGGGTATTCTGGAAAGATAGAAACAATTGAGATTCACAGCACTTGCAGCCATCTTGATTGAGATATTGAGGGCTAAAAGCTTCGCAAGACCGGGAATATACCAGGAAACTAGTAAATCAAACGTAGGTTCATTGCTCTCTATTGGCTATTGGGAGTTGGACAATCGGCAATTAGTTTCATGTTCACCGATATGAAGACATAATGTTGTGCCTCTCCTCAGAATGAAGGCTGAGTCCTGGATGGCTCACAAGCTCACTACAGAGGAAATTAACTAGGAAGAAGAAGAAATGATCATCAAGAACTATAAAATTTGATCGCAAGTATTTCACTCGAGTTAAAACTTGATAGCGGCATTGATATATACGCGGCGCTGCTGGCTTGATTACACGGGAGTGGATGATGATCCTGGGATCAACTGCTTCAATTCGGTAAATCTCTCTAGGAAGGAACCATGTCGATGAATTGGTGTGCATGCCTTTAGTATATGTACAATACTGTACGAGACTACGGACCAAGGCTCGAATCCAGTTTCACAAATGTGAAACAACCAGCTCCTATAAGCACTGTGATGAGAGGGACTGACGAAATGAGTTTTATTGAGAAAAGGCGTGAACGATCATGTGAAAGATATTGTAATGTGCAATCGGTATCAGTAATGGTGTTTAGGAAAAAAGCAATATTAATATGAATGTGAAGCAGGGGTTGTGATAAACTGCCATCGGGACGGGTCACTTGATGTGCGGTGTAGAGCTAGCCGGCAGGACGCGGTTCGGAACCCCAGGCCCAGCCGAACCAACTGTGAGGAAGGGTGGCTGGGAAGTGGCCACGTGATAGTGGTGGTAAGGAGAAGTGCGGCCGTCCTGCGGGTAATTTTTCCGCCTCGACACAGGCTCAGGTGGGCATTAAGGCGAAAAGCTCATTGAAGCTCGTCCCATAATATTGCCCTTGTAATAGGGTGTAAATGCGTGTAATTTCCAAGCAATATCTCAAGCAGATATTTAAATGCGCTCCCACCACTCGACAAAGTAATCTGGTTCGCATAATATCTGCTAGGAATTAAAGGACTTGGACTGGTCGTCGTAATCCGACCAATTCCTCAGTGTCCACCAGCATATGAGACTGCGAGAGCATTTGCGATGATTCCACAAAAGATGGGTGGAATCGTCGCGGATGTGATGGTAAAGCATCACCTGAAGGAAGGAGACAGAGAAGAAGAAGTAGATCGGGCTCGCACCTCTTCTCACAAGGGTAGGTTTGATTTCACGTAATTGTCTTGTGAGTTTTACCCAGGGCCTGTAAGAATTCACTTGCGTGGCCAATTCCCGATGACCATTCAAAATGAAAACTGATAACCTTTCTTCAGCACCAGCAGCAAAAGATCAAGAGAGACGAAGAAGAAGAAGAAGAACAACAACAACAGTTTAGATATTTGACTACCGGTCTAGTTATCTCGACGGCTCAGAGCCGCACACTAGGAAGCGCAGAGCAGGTGAAGATGCGTGAAGAGAATGAAATTTCAATTTCCAGATTCGTTAACTGCTCAACCTTTGCAGAATATGCATACATTAGCCATCAAGTTGACGTGAAGTTTGTTGTTGCTCTTTTGATCCAAAAATCTCTCATGACTCATCTGTAACAACCACCTCGTATATAAGTCACTTTAAGTATCCATCGCAACCTAATCGCCAGGCTGTTGCCAGCACTGTGTACAAGAGAAATATTTATTGCCCCTGTTCCATTTAGAATTGCAAATGAATTCAGCCTCTTTCACCTTCCCTCTGCTCCGACGCACACTTGTAAGATGAGAAGTCAAGATAAGATCATACCAGTGTCAGTAATATTACCTCCTTCGGAACAGTTACTCTTTCGATTTCAACCCTTTTACTAACTGCGAAACCCCATGCCCACGCAACATTTATGAGGGTTAATTGTCACAACTTACGTGATATGAGACCATGCATTAAGAAACAGCACGTTGCCATCGTGACGATACCAACCTTTTGTAGTAATCACAGCTGCTCACATGGCCTAAAGTAACCTTCGTTGCCAAGGCGATTGTCGAGGAACAGAGTGAGATTATTGAGATTAGATAAGATGGCGAAAGATTGCATCGCTATGAAAACTGTCCTAAGCTTTATGTATCTCGCCAGTGGCTCAATTGAAGCGCCGGATAGCAATTGCCCATGAATTTAGCGGAGTCATTTTCTACACTAATCGTCGTATTGGTCTGGCCTCAGTTTCATTTTCATACTCTTTCCCCAATGACTGACAGAGTGACACTTTAAAGTCCAAGTTACGGAACGAGTTTCTCGCCTTCGTGCAGACTTCAGAGAGCTTTCCGTGCATAAAATTTGCACCGTTCCTCACTTGCAATGCTCCATTACTCATCAGAGAGGCCAGCAGGGCTAATCGTATTGCAAATGACAAGTGTGGCAGAGGAACGTTTATGATGAAGAAACCAATTCCAATTGGTTGCCATTATCCGTCTCTCGTGCGAGGGTCAACTCATTGAACTGGGATATCATTCGCGGATTCTTCCGATGAACAATCTGCAAGCCTGAGGAATGTAGCTGGGCGGAGTACTGAGAGGCCGGAAAAGTTTATGGATTTTGAACGGTCCTCTCTTCTCAGCAAGTGTTGCTTATAGTTGCGTGCAAAGAAAGAAATACTTAATAGCTAGTTTTCTGCAATCGCATTTAGGTAATAATAATGACCAATAGCTTGTCCCTCATCTGCTCATTCGGATACTTTGTGCGAGGGCCTGTATGCATGCGATGAGTTGCTTCTTTCCTAATCTTTCCCTCATGTGCAAAAGGAGGGAATAGCAAAGATGAAAGAGGACCTTGGGTGACGTGAGAAGAGCGCTTTGAGCCTAGCCAGATGCCCGTGCTCGGGGTTTCCTCCTTTGGTCATCCTGTCTTCCGTGCTAAAAGCTGGCGATAATGCCTCATCGTTTGCCAGGTAATAGTAATTACATGTTCCATTACAAATTGAATTGGTCAGAGGTTGGCAGTTATGTAAGCGACAATCTCTCACGGATGCTCTGCAGCGTGGCGTGTCTCGCCGGTCAATCCTATGGGGTCAAAAGCACAGGACGGCAAGACAAAATTTCATTTTCCGACCAATTTCCACACAGTTTATCAACACAAACGGATGATGATGTCTGTCTTCACTTACGCTTATGCTCACGACAGCCACGATGCTAACATGTCAAGAACGTTTACGCTTTAAGCGCTTTTACAAAGCGATTCTGCAACGTCGTGAAAGAGGAAGTCGCTACGACCCTTCTTCCGTGAGATCGGGGTGGGCGCATTAATTTACCTCTTGGGTAATGATCATTTCTTCCCGTAAACACAATGCGACGTTTACTACGTCACCGTGCAATTTCCAGAGCCAATTTCCAAATAAGCTGCCTCCTTCCCTATTTCGTGCTCAATTTTTGTCAGACTGTCTTCCCGACTTTAGCCAGACTTTGGCAACTCGGACGACGAATGAGGATTAACGTGAGAGCTTTAACTCTCACTACATATAGGAACCAGAAACTAATTTTAATCGTAAAGGATTCTTCCGCACAATAAATCAAAAAATCCCTTTCCCAACGGAAATTTGAGACATCCATCAGTCGTCCACTTTCCGTACAAACAATGCGTTTGCAGTAAGTAATAGCTGCGATTACGAAACACGACTCTTGGCATGCGGAAAGGATGTAAAAGATGCGTGTGAAATTGAATTTTTCACTTGATTTTTTGAAACTGGAAAAAAGTCGAGTTTAAACAAACATTGTTTATGAAACGGCCAGTTCCTACTGTTCTTTATCTGCCGTATCATCAGGACAAACAAGTTTATGCCTTGGATTTTCGAGCTGGTAAAATTGTCAAAAACCAGGAAAATAGAGCAACTTTCCGCTCTTGGGAAACCCTGATTAATAACAGTAGCCGCTGAAAGGAGCGTTTAGCAATGGAGCAGATTGTTTTCTCTAATGTGTTCATTACATTTCCCTTGAGTTTTTTTTTGCAAGGCGGCAAACGCTTCCCTCTCTCCTACGTAAACCATATCTTGTACATGGGCTTTACTCAGCCGCTTTAAGAATTGACAAGATAATTTTTCAATCTTACAAAGCGTTCGTGAACCGGCTAATCGGCCTCTCTTTGTCCTCTTCCACCTAGCCTGTGGTCCGGAGAAGATGATGTGAGCGAGTCTACCCTTCATCTCCAGTGGGAACTGCGATGCCGTTTTTTACGCCTTTGACATGACAAGTCTCCGCGAGGGTTTCTTTCCCTTCAAATCCCGTACGGGTTGACGGATGAACAAGGGGCAAAGGAAGATTTCATAGCGAGATTTCTGTGACCCTCACCTCGAACACACCAGAGTGAAGGTTCACATCATACCTGTCTTCTCGTTTCTTGAGTCTCGCCACAAGTCATCATGCAAGATCCCATGCTGAAGAGAGTAATCGGCGGTAAAATGACGGAAAACACGGAGTCTGTACAGACTCGTATTGGAATTAAAACATGTAAATGCAGATCTGTTAGCCGTTGAATGAAAACTGTTACGTTTCCGAGATGTGAGCTAAACAGTGCTACACTGCCAGGAGCGATGGAATCAGTCGTCCGCCGCGTGGATAATGTCGATCTTAAACTCGACTTTGGGGCAAGATGGATTTGAAGCAAACTCAAGTTTTTGGCGAGACGGATTTGAAGCATTTGTAATTGTGATTTGCCCCAATCCCAGCTACCCATCTTATCAGTGATTGACAGCTTTTCGGTTAGCAAGTTATGAATATTGATCTAATTAATACAGAATGTAATTTTCGAGCTCGAATTTCGGCCCATGAACCCACTAGGCTTAAATTTTCGGTAGCTGGGTAAGAGTTCACAGCAGCTTCATTAAGTGGAGATGTTTATGCGCCCTTACTGTATTATAATAAAGAAGAAATAAATCAAAACAAAGGGAAATTATTACGGCCAGTCAATTACTTATGAGCTGGCAATGGGAATTGGAAGCTCAGTAGGTAGCGAGTTGATGTTTAGTTGGGTTATGTGATTTTCAAATAATTAATGCTCGCACATTAACAATTCGATAAAGCATTACGCTTTGCCCATGTTGAGATTGCGTTTGGCGCAGGGCTAATGGCGCAATTATGGCGATTAGCTTCCTTGATTCAATTGTTTTGGAATTTCGGATAGCGGTGGTTGTAACTCAGGTGATCGGAGAAGAAGCGTCGTGTGGTTTGATCCGCTCGCTCCTTCCTGGGAGTCTTGGCAGTCGTGAAGGAATTTTGATGCTGCTGTGAACTGGGAGTAATGGAAATTTCAGAAACGGACATTGAAGGCAAGCATGGGCTGAATGTTTGATGGAGGTTTAAAGGTTAGTGGAAATTATGATGAGACGAGTTATTTAATATGCATAAATTAACGTTCCGCAAAGGAACAGACTACCGTGATAACAGTCTTGATAATTTTGCAGGTGAAACGGAGATCAAGTCAACAAATATACAAACCCGACTGACTGACTGATGAGAGAGAATCTATAGAAACGCTGGGGAAGAGCCAAAGCGATGACGCTGCGGCCCACTCGCCTCTTTGCAAATACTCCCTCGACTTGACTGAGATTTAAAAGCACTTGTTTGACAGATTCAATTGGGCTCGACAAGTGTTTGTTACAGAGCAAACGGCACCTGCTATGACCCCAGGGAAGGGCTGACAGCTCAGCAGTCACGGACTACTCGAAGAAAGGCAGGTTTGTTTTAAATTACACAAACCGTATGTATTACGGGGTCACTGTGTAATAATTGGAGGATTTTTAAGGGAAATGCGAGGAACTGCTGACGGGTCTGTTTACAGCGAGTGCCGTTGGAACAGATGACTGTGGAGATTTGGATTTTATCCTCGTATGATTTCATGACGGAGATTATTTTGACACATTTGGTAAATTACAGCCGGGTTCAATAAATTCGGTAGTCTGTGCTGTCTATTGTAAAGCAAGACCCGCAGATTTGAAGGTTGGAGTCTGAGAATTCGTACTATGAGAGGCTCCTTAAGATCATGCATTGAGGACGGTAAGAGAATAAGGACAGGTATAGGGACAGGGATGAGAAATGGAAGGATGGTGTGAGAGAAAAAGGAAAACGAGACTGGTTTACACTACAGCTTTGGTGCTATTGTTTTCCCAATTTCCTGTGCCACATTCAAAGTCTGCCAGCTTGTCTCGCTGTTGATCATGTGGGTATTTGTTTGCAAAAACAACTTGTTCACGTCAAAATCACTTGATCCGAACACGCCTCACACATTCAAGAGCTCAACCGTGCCATGACCAACAATAGCCAAATGAACCGCTTCTAATGGTGCACTAATTCGTCTTCTCCAAACGGGGAGGAGTAGGTGAGATGAAAAGAGTTTTTCAAAATCCCGATCAGTTCGCATGTGTATTGGCATTTCGCATCCGCCGGTCGGGCGTCATCCCATAGAATAGTAAAGGTAAAATGGATACTGTGAGCGCTGCCAAGTCAAGTGCTAACTTGTGCTCTGAGCCAAGACAAGACTGTAATCTCATTTATGATTAAGTGTAAGCATGGGTAAATAATTTGCATACAATGCGAAATTATTTCCAAGTCAAGGGGCTAAATAATTTCCATAATGTAAGCAACAGCTGACCAAAAGCCAAGACCTAGTCAAGCAAATGCCCGAGGCCCTAAGTCATGAGAATCAGGTTCGTTCAACAGCTATAAATCAAAGAGGCTGAATGAATCAAAGCATTTTTCGGATAAAATCCAACCTTTTGTACCGTAACCGTAAACACCTTCATCGATCGCAAAAGCAACTCTTCCTTGCTCACTCTACAAAGTCCTTTGCCAATCTGGTGCCTTTTTGCAAGCTTTAATAGATTTTCTGACGGATGACTTGAACCTGTCTCTCATTTCATTGTATTTTCCATTGCCACATTCGCTTGGGCAATTCTAGTAACAAGGACTGAATTGGAATTACGGTCGTCTAGGGAGCGTTTTCTATCAAAGTTCACGCACTCAAATGAGCTTGGATGAGAAACGTTTTACGATTTTCTTCACCAAATCATCTCAAGTTGCTCTCAGGGGGAGATGGACAAGTTGTAAACTCGAAATACGATATGGGTTTGGGACGCGCGAAAGGTGCGGGCAATAATGATAGTGTTGTCGCGGAATATGGATAGTTGCGATTGAAAAAATATGACCTGGTTTTACACGTAACTGTGAGCAAGGATTTTCATATTTAATAACGAGCAAATCCCTTCGTCGGCAGTCTGGCCGGCCAGCCATTCGGCTCGACTGTACTAGGAACGCCGTCCAACAACTTGTTGGCCCCCCCTCTTGCCATCTTCTTCTCCAAGAAGTCTTTCAAGTCAACGATACCAACGTCGGCTGGTCAACTCCTGCTCTACCTGCATACAATGATCCGTGGTCATCCGCTCTTATTTACAATTGCGTTAATCAAGTTAAGCTGACAAAGGAAGGGGGAGATGCGCAATTAAAAGAGGAAGGCAAACAGTAACTGGATACTGATGAATGGACTCTGGGCGAGCATGAGGGCCAAAGGACGACCTGAGTTACGTGCTCTTGAGAGATTGAGAAATCAAGAGGACAAGTGCCTCTGTGAAAAGATTTATTGTCCAGTGTCACTGCGGGCCGAGCACATGTTTCATCCTGTTTCTACACCAGACTCGCATCGCCTATCGCCTTTAAACAAATCAATAACCATTAGCAGCCACAGGTACTTTGTCAACGTCTGCGTAACGCTCCGTAGGAATTTTTCAACTCAACTCATTCACGTCACGCTATTACCTCAATCAATGACCAGCAGCAATCTGCGATCATTTACCACGGCCCCAACTTATGAAAAAGTCTGCACAAGGGGCTGAATTGCGTGCGGATGTGTACCGGATTTATTGCAGCTTTGAACTTCGTAAGTGTAAGTGCTAGGTCGAGATTCAGAGGCAAGTAATGAAATTCTGTTTGGCTAAGCTGATCCACAGGTAGGGTGCCACCGAAAGGATGCAATCAGATTCAAAATGGACGAATCAGACAAGTCCGATAGCATCTCGTGCTAAAAGACGATTACCCGAATCATGTCGCACACATTTACGTCAGAATTGAGATGATCCGCAGATTGCAAAAGGTTTTGTCATTTTCTCTCTTCCGAGCCACAGATTATGGATTATGGAGAAAAGGCATTGATTGATGTACCGTTTGAGACACAGGATAAAAATAACTGTTCATGTAGAGAAGTGCCGGTATTTACCTTTTCCTCTGATTTCGACTTTGAAAAACTGTGAGCATGGGAATGGGAATTGAACGACAATTTCCTAAAGTCAAATTTCAGGCTCAAAAAGTATTCACTGAGCCGAACAGCTTGGGAAAGGGTTAAGTGCAGCTTTTACTCTTTTTTGCCTGATCACAATACCTTGGAAGAGGATATTTGCAAATGGAAACGTTTCCACTCTGTGATTATTGTGGGACGGAATGAGTTCAGGTTTAGTTCCCATTAAGTCATTCAAGTGATGTGATTATAACGGGATGCGATCAAAATTAGTGTTTGAGAAGCAGATATTCCGCCTTTGTTTCCAATCCCGATCATTTTCAACGGCTCAAAGGTGTACATAAATCACGAACTTTTTTACATTCACTCTAATCGTAGTTCGCTCTTGACTTGAGAGAGACAGGGATGAAAAATGTGAGAAAAAACATTCAAGAGTTTATAACATAGTTTCATGTCTGCAATCGGTCGGCTGCGGCTTCGGCTTGAGCATCATGCCACTCTCAACGATCGTTCATTCTTTTTCACCACCGAATGCATGTCAAAACCATGGAATTTTCAGGACTAATTAAACAACTGGACACAGTCTCTCCGTAACTACTTTTGATTCATGGTAGGTTACTCTGGATACGTGAATTCAGCCAATTTGATAAAAACAAGAATCGTTTCAAGTCAAAGATGCATCAAGGCCTAGAATGTTTCTCATGATGTGTCTCATCGACCCTATCACCATTCGATTGCTCAGGTTAAACAAATGGATTTTTCCCTGCCTTCAAGTATAAACTACGACAATTTATTTGGTCGTATTTATTCGAAGGTGATCTTCTTTGCTTTCTAAACAAGCAAAAATGCATGGTCGGATACCGCACGTTTACTCATGTTTCACAAGTTTGGTAAATCATTAGATAACATTGAGTGAATAGCAGCCGAGAGTCCGGCGAAAGCAGAAAATGTCGTAACTGTTGTGCTCGTGACTTGAAACTAGTGACGAAATGAGGTGTTGTAGCGGCAGGAGTGTAATGTTGCTCGATGCTGTGTCAGTCAGAAAGGAACACTCACGATATTAAATGAATGGGATTCTTAATGAGGCTGCGGGCGAGAGCAAGATGGTGAATATTTAAAATAGAGAGAGAGAGAGGAAGAGAAATAGTTGTTATTTAATTTATGAGCGACATGCGTACCACCAGCTGTTTATGAAGGGACTGGCGAAAATACCCATGCATAAATTAACCTGTGTAACTCGAGCACTTAATGGGCAGTGCAGTTTGTTAAAATAACTTGGTTACGATGCAAGGATTCTTGCTTCACGATTAACACGAATTCTCCGTGTGTCCGTATGCAGTGCGCAGTGCATGCACGCTGGAAGACGAGCATTGAGCATGCGTTAACCGCCATCGGCATGGAGGATGGAGTACAGTAAGGTGAGAAAGGGGAGAATTTCTTTTTTTTTATAACCGCATTGGGAATTCGCAACCGCTGCCATGACTGCGTGAGGCGTTGATTGCTGATTGAAATAATTGCAATGTATTTCGCACAAGCTTGGAGAGATTAAAAGGTTGCGACACCGGAGGAGGGATGATTGAGCGGCGGCATTTGTTTCTCGCTGCCCTCCATCAAGCATTAGGCTGGGCTGGTGTAGCCATGGCTGTACTTACTACCGACTGTGTTCTTATTCAAGATGAGCAGGATGATGATGATCATGACGACGCTGACGGGTGACGAAACGGAGGATTGATTTGAATGGTGTGATGATTAGCCTGTATTTAGCTTTGATTGGAGACCTTTATGCAGATGGGAGGAAGGCTGGGAGGAATGCCTTGGAACACATTGGAAGTGCTTCAGACATAAATAATTAAGATGTAGTCAGACAGGGTTCGTGTAACGAGTTGTGCCTTTAATTGGCAAACAGTTAGGATCTGTTTACTCCGTTTCAGCTCCTTTGTAGGTGGTGGTGACTGACTGCGATGCGGGTTGCGGCAAAGGACGACGGAAAAAAATCGCACGCCCAATAACTTGGACTTGGACCCAATCTAGACGGCTTGGTCCGGGGCCAACGCGCCGATTTTAACGCATTAGTATTCCCGACATCGTGGACGGTCTCTCGTGCAGTTTTAATTAGCAATTTAACCACAGGTTTTCCGAAGGTTACGCGGGTTCCTCTTCGTGTCAGTTTTTTTTTCTTCTCGAAAGGCCGCGGAACCGAAAACTGTGAAAGGCCTACCACCATTTATCGAAGTTCATGGAACACACGATCAACGTTATTGGCCGTTCGTTACCATGACCACGTCAATTCATCTTACTTGCTTTACCGGGTTACGTTGTTCAACTTTGTATGAGCGGACGGCAGAGGCAAAACCCCGTGTTATCAACGTACCCTCTTCACCAAGGGTTTTGCACCCCGTAACCAGATCTAATGATAGGTTTTGAGATGGAAAGGCCGAAGATCAAAATCCATCCAACTCACTGAGACTAACAGCACGTCACATGTTGTCAGGGAAAGATACTGTGGAGATGACAAGCTTTATGGAACATGCAACCTCGTGACTTTACCACCTTTAGGAAAATGTACGCGGATTTCTTTGCAGACTTTTCTGCACAAAGTTGCAAAATCCACTCCTTTGACATGTACTTCCTTTAGTACATTGTGCCAAGGTTCGTGTCCGTCTGGTGCATACAATTTTTATAAATTTCACGTCTGCAAATTGTGGTGAATGCGACAAATTGCCGTGTGATTTCCACTTCGTGCCATAATGCTCGGCGGCATCTATGATCCGGCAAACCCATCTTTGCATAATACCAAATGGGAGAAAAACCACAAGTCCGCTTATCAGGTCCCAGTCAGACAAGAATGGATACAAAACCGATTGTTGCGCAATCCTTGCGTGAGACATTCGTCCTACTTACTCAAAATTCAATCCGCAAAACCGTTCCAAAATGCAAAGACACCACAGCCATCGCATTCTTAATGACTTGAGTAAAGTTTCTCGAAGTTTGCCAACCACCTTTGACAACATGAGCTGGTTTTGTGAGTTATAAGACGAATTAGGATTTTTTATAGCAAACGTTTAGGCTGCCTAGTACAAAAAGAACGGAATGAAACTTGATAGCAGTTGCTTTCTTTCAACGACAAGGCTGTTGTCGCAAATTAAGGCAAGACTATACAGTTTCGCCTCACTGGCGTTGCCACAATGCCGGTAAGGGACTATAGAGTAAGGAAGGAAGCACGGAATTGTCCGAATTCTTTGTGCCGAAGAATGAGTAACGATCACATGCATCGAGTGGAAAGGTGGCGGAAAAATTGCACTGATTGACACAAAAGAAAGGACGACGACGACGAGGTGTTGCTGACATGAAGTAGTCGTCATCTCATCTTGTAGTTTCTCTCTACTCGTGCTCCTCTGTTCCGGATGATGACACTTTTGTATTCACGGGAAATTAGATTGAGTGGAGCAAGTAGAGCAGCCAACTCGTGAGTGACCCCGTGTGCAAGGAATATTTCCAAAAGAACACTGACTGGGCCGAGCCACTACCGCGCGCGCGGCAGCGATCAAGAAACAAGATTGGCCAATCCTGCCCCTATCGAACCGGGATGTAAATGCTGAGAAATTTTGACAAGCTACTCGAACTTGAGATGAGGCGATTGCACATTGACATACACGACCATAAACGCCTCCTCAGCATTTCATTGTCAAAGCTGTTATCCATCTCGAGGTGTCACTCGATCACACAGTACACAGGCTCGGCCTCCGAGCCACCACATCCTGTACGTAGCAGGGTTGAACGTTTCTCGAACATGTGATACACCTCTTCAACCTGCCATCTCCATCCGAGGAAACGGTCATCCAGCCATGTCCAGTCTACGGGTCTCCAAATGTTCAGACTGTAAACTCATTAGCGAACCCTGCCAACATGGGATTGGCAATCCCGCCCATAAATCCAAAGTGCTAAAAGCTTGTACAATCATATAGGAACAAGTAAGAACGGCGACAGATGGTCCCTCCACCTCTGTAAGTTGCTTAAAACACTTGTCAGTCTGGTGGTGACAAGCGTTAAGGTCAATGTCAGGCAATTACCGCTGACAAAAGAAGCGTGTAGGGGTTTTGGAACTTACTGTCTGGTTAGCACAAGTTGTTGTAAACGCAACGAGGCCCACCTACAAACAACTTTGAGAATATTGTGCGAAATGAACGCGTTTGATGAGGTCCATGGGAATAGGACTCTTTCGCCTTTACTACCGACTGCTAATACGAGGCCAAATGCCTGTAGGTAACCATCAACTTCCTTAAAATGGCAGCGGAAAGGTACTTATGGATTGGTAAAAAGAAGAACAAATGTGAAAATCATGTCCAAAAGTAGGAAACTGGTGATCTGATCTCCATGCATACTTTGAGGCGAGTGAAACCAATTAAGAGACTGTTGCAAATGATTGAGCCTGCTTATCACGCTTGAGTGGGCACCATAAGTTGCCTTCAAGTCTTGTGTTTGACACTCATCATTAGTCAGCTCAACCGACATTAGTGTAAGCCGCGAGCTTAAGTGCGAAAAACAAAAAGTATCTCGGTTCAGTTGAAAACATCAAAGCTAATTTGTGCCAAAGCAAATCCTCAAGAACCAAGTCTCAGCCTTCGAGTCTCACAAGGGTGAGTTGGGCTAAAATGTTAATTATTTCGTTCCAGAATAAATATCCACAACGGCTTTTTTCTCCTTGAAGCCATCGGCCAAATCCAAGGCAGAGTGCCGATGCAGAATCTCCTTGGCAGTAATCGAGTCCGTGTTAACCGGCTCGGAAAGTGCAAATGAAAGCAGGATGATTTAGCACTCTCGAACTGCAGGACGGATTAAGTGCTCTCATTGTTTTGGGGCAATGTTGTGTGAATGCAAATACGGGTTTATAAACGGACTGAGTCAATGAGCGAGAGGAGATGGTAAAAGACTGCATCTTGAAGAGATACGATAAAGGTGATTATGCCAGCGGTGAAGATTTGTCTCAATCAATAGATCTGAAGGAGCGTGGCAAAAGCTGAGCCGCGATCCGTGTAAATTCGAACACTTATTCAATCAACTGTGACGCCTTGTATCAGTCTCCTAATCAGGTGCTGAATGTGGGGCTGACGTCAAGTCATGTGTACCAGTAGATCATGCGAACACCTCCATAACTAAGACCCAATCATGGGTTTCAGAACACTCAGTGGACTGAATGGTCGACATGTGTCCTCAGCCTCACAAATTGACAAAATAATGGCATGGTCAAGCTCTCTGGTTGACTTCTTAAGGCAATCCATGGAGCTTTTGAGGAGAAAAGTTCTGTTGACAAGTGTTAAGTTCCCTAGGCCTTTCAATACCAGTGGTGCAATGAAGGGTTGAGAGAATCGGGAAGCAAAAAATTATCATGTAAGCCACATTACAAGTATGAGTTTAGTGTCCATATTGAAGACTTCCGGTTTGTAAGTTTATGCACATGACGTCTAAAATCAGTCAAGTCACAGCGTACCATTCCGACGTCCAAGGTACCTACCGATAGACTTACAGGTGTTTAAAATTTCATGCGAGAGCACGAGGCAAGACGCCACATGGTTCAATGCTCCAAAACTGTAGACTATTAACAAGGACCGAGGCTTTACTGCCTCCGAGAGCAGGTGGAACAGCATTCAGTCCAGTTGCTGGACTGGGAGGATCCTACAGATCAGCCATGCAAAGAAGCTGAGTCTGGTCCGAAGGCTAATTAAAACTACCAGATGATGATCATGATCTGCGAATGAAGAAACGCAGGTGAGCAGGTGACAGGTGGTAGGCTTTGAAAAGAAAAGATGTGACGACTCTTTCCGGAAGATAGGTAACGAGGAAGCATTACACGCTTCCCGGGATGGAGACAAACGTCCACGGAGTTGTAACTACTTGAAGAAAATGACGACGAGCGACAAGGAGATTTTCTCACACAAATAGGAAAAGATGCAGAGAGAAACCGTTAAAAAAACTGAGAACAAATTCAAATCACAAAGCATATATGGATTCACAAATCCCTTGTCAAAGGAGACGACAGCCCAGACGAGAGTGTGAAAAGTCTGTTTGTCTCTGCTCAAGAAACATGGTTTGTCTGAATGTCAGAGTCTTTGTCAGGTGTCACATCTTTGTTCACCTCTTTTTTTCCTTTTCAGCAAGACGTGCACACCGTCGGATGACACGAGAGAAGGATGTTCGAATTGCCGGAGACGAAGGGGTTTCAGCGCAATTTGCTGTAATTCTTCAAATTGTTCCTAACAGTTTGACGATACTTTTTTCACAACTTCACTCAAGCGAGACACGGAACGGTCGGGATTGAGATGCACAGACGTATCAAAGAGCCGTTTCACGACTGGGACGGAGCGCGGGAGTGAAAGAGATTTCACGGGGAACAGAAATCTAATAATTGTCTGTAGCAAAATGGTACTATCTGTGATTGCCTACAGGAGTTGTTTAGCTGTTGGCACTGAATCGTCCTTTGTCTGGCTTATTTAGCGGGAAAGGGTTCGTGCCCAGGTGAGAGAAAGGCCTTGAGTAAACGGTTTCCCAGCCCAGGTGATTTTTGTGCAAAACTCCCCAGTTGATAGGAGCGGTTCAACGAACTTTTTTTTCGCACCGAGTTTATTATTTGATTTACCAATATTAAAGTGATTGGAGGGTTTTTTCCCTAAATGGTTTCCAGAGTACCGCTTGCTCGTTCTCCTCACTGGGAAACCTTCAACGGGTTGCCGTGTGGCACATGATGGATGAACTTTACCGAAATGTTGGCAATGCAGTACTACGGGACTCTCGCTTGTGCTTATGCTATTTGCCAATCAATGGCGATAAATTCCCGAACGGACCTTCACTTCGGACCGCACAGCTCACAATTTCCAAGTCGTGGTAGGAAATTACCGAGTGTCGGTAACAAAATTACCTAATATACTTAAACTTGATGCTACAAAATAGAATAATAGGCGAGGTATAGTGGCGGACGCATGATTTTGACTGATGAGAGAATCGTGTGCAAAAATGCGATGCATGTGAAGGTTCGCTTGGGAAACGGACAGATTTAAGAACACGGTACGGCAAACACCGAGGGGCGATCCATAGGGCTGAACACCTTCTCGAGTCTCGCAGGGATGAATGATGACTCCCGAGTCGTGTACTGGGTTGCGAGATCCATGTTATTTGGAATCCGTTTCCACAATTGACAAACACCAAAATTCGCACAACAGCCACCACTCAAGGTCCTGTGAATTTTGACAGAGAGGCCCATGAAATGAGGGAATTTCCCTTGAGAAATTTTCCCCATATTGGGTTCCACACTCACAAACACGTACGGCGAAGGAACAGGCCTTTACCACATGCATTGTGTACCAACAATCAACAACACCTGGCAGTGTACCCCATCCCAGGCAATGATGCGATCAGACTGATCAGATGCTCCGAGTTGACATGATGTGATGGACAGGACGGGATGCGATGAGAGCGCTAAGTACGCATCTTTGTTTGCGAAAGTATCGTGCACGAGCATTCACGATTTTCAAAGCCTTTTATCTTTTTCCTCCTGATTTGTTTTCCCGGCATCGTCATGAGAAAACGTAAGCTTGACAAATTAGCACCCAAGTCAAATAATGCGCAATTTTGACTCTTTGTCATGATAGCCGTCAAAGCAACTCTCTTAATCCTCGTCGTTATCATAATTAATCAAATATTCAAGCAGGCACACTTAATACCTTTCTAGGCGGAACTTGGTTTCCCTGTACGCAAGTTCTGTTTGTACAGCAACCGCCACGAACTGCAAACACAACACGTCTCCATATTTCCTTCAAGAGAAAAGGACAAGAAAAGTTTGAGAAGAGGACGACAACAGCCTATAGAAACCATGGTTAAAAATGACTACTTTGCTCAACCTCATCTCTGAGCACAGACTCGAGATACAATACCAGATAATACTCACACTGCAAACTTGTCAGTAATTGTTCAAGTCAGGCAATGAGCTTTCTTAGCCTGAATTCCCTCCTCAATTACCGATGAATGAGAGTACGAGAGCACGTTTGAAAATATTTTATACCTAATTGCGGAAATTGCAAACTGCTTAAGTAATTTGCTCCTCCAAGTTGTCATTACCCAATAGGAAAATTCCCTCCCAGGCTTTCCGCAAAACATTCCATTAGCTCAACCAAGGAGGAAGTCATCTCAAGCCTTGCACTCCGCTCCGACTCCCTGGTAGCAACTCTCGTTATTACAGGCCAAATATGTGTTTACAGTATGTCAAATTTAATAATCCAGAAACCCTACTTCTCACACCTCCGGCCGGCAAAAAAAGCATTGCAAATTAACC
>VRMD01001005.1:0-19637 GCA_009872375.1 Sminthurides bifidus | reverse complement strand
AGATGAGGAACATGCTATTATTATTACATGGGGCCGGAAGCAATGCCTGGTTAAAATCTTCGAATGCTAACAGGATATGACGAGATTGAACAAACTCCATGCATTCATGCGAAACGCAGTTTCTTCAAGGCTATTTCAGGCAACATGGTTTTACGAACCAGGACTTGATGCCAATTGATCGGCACGCTTCATGCCGCCTTGTGTTGAGTAGGCTTGGTTCTATTGAAAGAATTGGGGCATTATCTGCATTCATAATTTGAAATTCAACCTGCATCTCAAAGGTAACCTATGGATGTTACCTCCATCTATTGCTCTGTGTCGTATCAAAAAGTCAAATTCCAGACAGGCCTAGCTTTGCGTCTCAGCAGCAAAACCGGACAAGGCAAAGAGTTCCACCTTCCGGTACCGGGTCCGGAACATAATCAAGGCCGAGTTTTGAGAAACTAACATATTTTCTGCCGGCTTTTGCAAAGCTGTTGAAGATCCTGCCAATGGTATCTAAAGTATGGAAGGCTGGTTTAGCTTAAGCGGTGGCTCCAAGTCAGCTTTCGGATGACCGTGTTTAAGAGGAGGGAGAATGAAACCCTGGCAGTAGTTTAGCGCAGCAACGGGCTGGAGTTTGTGAAAAAAAGATTGTTTCCGATATTTTACGCCCATCCAAGCAGAAGGTTGACTGGCCGGCAAATGTAATGCGGCGGGTGAAAGTAAGATGTTGCGGCTCTGTAGGATCTTGAACCGGAGGGACGACGGCGGAGTGAGCGGAGCGGAGTCATAGCGCAGAAAAAGTTCCTCAATCCCAGAGTGTGTATACATCCGCTAATGTATTCAGTGTAATGGAAGGAAATGAGAAGCCTTAGCTAACATGAGGCCTAGCAGAGAGCAAAAGTTTGAAAAACAAAGGGATACATTACCATTTATTTTCTTGCTGAGCAAATTGCACAAGTGAGCATACAAGCCTCCAGTTCCTTACTAAGAACAAGCTGTTGGTATACTGATATCCATCATTCGTTAAGCTCAGGATCTCATCAACCCTCTCTGACTGCCAACATTTTGACGGACAAATGTGAAAGTATTTGGCTGGTACAAAAGTCAGCGGAAGAAAAATTCCCTCTTTTTACTATGTCCTTGCTGTATTCCCTTCACGGCTGTAAGTAAATATGCAAATAAAAGCTAAGCGCTATATTTTGTTGGCGCAGAAAAATCTCAGTTTTTTACTGAAAATAAACTTTTTAATCAGTTTCGGGAAGACACATGTAGGAAGTTGGAGCGCAAAATCCTGCCACGTTGATGATCTCAACCGCTCAAGTGCACAAGGCTTTCGTCACCGCAAAGTGCAGGAGACTGATGTACGTAAGTGTTACTGGTACTAAGGCCGACTAACCATGTCGTAAGACATTAGCGGTGAGCCATACTGTGACTGTTTGTCGTGGAAATAGCTCGTTTTTGTTGGCTTGGATGGGTACACCCGGCAGTTTTCACTCCGAACGCCTTTCCCACGCAGTTAAACGCGGCAGTAAATGGGATTGCTGGCTTAGCGCACGATGCTTTCACCACTCGTCTGGTTAAATCTATGAAGTGGGAAGCTGGAATGTGGAATGCTTTGCCTTGTCATAGCATTTATGATTTCGATCATCATTCCTGATCGAGGCTCGGCCAATCTTTCGATGATGATTGAATTTCAAGTCGTTGTATTACATCAGGCGTGCCATTTGTTGCGAATTCGGGCCTTGAAAATGTAGCGGGTAGGATTTAACAGCTTGGTTTTCCAAAGAGAAGAAGCAACTGTGATTCGCTTTCGTGCTTGTGAAAAAATGTGAAGAATGGGGGTCAAACCAACCGGCTAGTCCTTTTCGTTACCACATCTAAAAAGCCAGAATGCAGTTGCTGCTGACTTAAAAGTTGGTGTGTGGTGCAATCAAGGGAAGGAATCCTGTGTGAATTTTGAAAGTGTTTCGGCAGATCATGCCTCGCCGATTTTATTTTTGGAAGGAGTACTTGGAAGGGGTACACGTGCGCAAATTCCTGGAGGATTCACATCATGTCCACTGACCCTTGAAATATTGCTGCAAAATGGAGTAACGTTTCATTTAGCAAAATGAAATGCTCGTCGGGTCTAGTCCTAGGATAGGATATGCTGTAACAGGTACATGACCTGGAAAAGCTCCATCATTTCCCTTTGAATTTAGATTAGCTGTAGGAGCATAATTGATTGCGCGACCGCAAGGAATACATCGTCAGAATATACTCTTTTCAGGAGCTTTGCTACAGGGTGACGGCTTCAAGTTGCCGATGAGCTGAAGAAAAGGAGAACTGCAAACTTGCTCTAGTAATACGAGTCTAGCTTATTAAAAGTGGTGTACATTTGCTTTGACAATGGCCATTGTCCGAGAGGAGAAGTTGCGCTGTTGAAGGAAGAAAAATTGGCCAGCTGCATTTATCTCTCGTGGCACACTTTTCTCACTTTGTTCAGGAAAGCTGGCCTTGCAGGAGGCCTCCTTTGAGACAGCCGTTATGTACTCAGTGCAAGAGCGTGCTTGAAAGGGTCTAGCTCGCTAGACTGATCATTAGCAGGTTTAAGATGAGGAAGAGGAAGAAAAGGAAGAAGAGAGGAGAAGAAGAAAGTTGAATTTAGCTGGCGTCTGGGAGTTTTTCTGCCGAAGGTCTCAGGTTGCCAGTGACTTAGGGGACTGGCTGGGGAATGGCTATTTGGGCATGTTTTTTCTTTGTGAATTTCACTTCGTCCTCCTCTTTCTTTGTTACCTGCTTTTTCTTCCTTGAATTTTTCCTTTTGTCCTCGGAGAAATTCTCCATTTTCCATCCTACCTCCCGTCGCACTTACGGAGCTCTAGGTGGTAAAGAAGGATTCTCGTCCGGGGCTACAGGTTCTCACAGGGTCCCGGCCAGAACGTAAGGACATGGAAAGAAAGGAAGACCAATAAATGATCCTTGGCGAATCATATAGAGAGCTCTATATCACATTGCTCATGCAGGGGCAGAGCCATTGCTCGCTATGATGCAAAGATAGGCGTTGGATGCACTGTATTCTTTACAATGGCCAGGACCTTGGGTTCATACGCCGGATCAAACTATGCGCTCCAACATGCACGGTCGTTGACTGCACCAACGTGCGGCACATAGGCTGGTGGCAAGGGCAGAGCAATAATGAGCTGTACAAGGAATTAGCCGGATTGCAGAAGAAAGGAAATGTACATAGAATATTTGTAAAAAATGTTGGAAAGATGGAAGAGAATGTGGATGCATGAGTGACAGGGGAAAATACATACAGTTTATGCCACAGGAAGAGAGGAGAGGGCCGGAAAGGTCGGTGAAATGAAAGAAAGTTCCAAATCCCCGGCCATGTTTCTTCTATCTGTCTTCCTTGGTCGCTTTTCTTTACTTATCTCATCATGTGCATACCTAAGAGGCAGGAGGAGGAGGACGGTCATTGAAAATCACGACAGGTACGACACCATCACAAATATTCTACAAGATGTGTACGTAGTGGGGACTTAACACGCCACAATTTCATTCGTGCCGGAGCAGTTCTTGCCTAAGACCTCTAGCAGATCCATCTTAAAGCCGAAGAAGAGGAAAAACCTATCTGCAATCTTGTTGTTGGAGACGAGACCGGGAATCCTGTCCTCGGGTCTGTCGGCCTAAGGTTTCCTTCCGTGGAATTGCTTTGCATTGAGACGTGGGAAAGGATGACGGCCGAAAGAAACCTTATTCATTCTTGAGGCATGAATGCACATTTACCAATCTTTCTCTTCTTTCATCTATCAAATGTTGACGGAACAAACCCTCAGAGTAATCTATCCGTAGTTGTAACCGAACCCAACCGGCCTGAACACGGGGGCGGGTTGCTTTCACAATGATAAACTGGAAATCTAGACGGAAAGTGTATTACATCCGCATCCCTCTCTCTCTCTCTCTCTCTCTCAACCTAAACATCAACCCAGTTCTGCTTGGCCTAAACTGGAGCTAAAACCCTTGGTGAAAGCGGAAAGAATGAGAAAAATATCCCGTTTCCGCTCCAGGCCACTCTCGTACACATCATTATAAACCACCTATTTAGTCCATTAATACATAGGTTCTCGGTGCGTGCCCCTTTCCTTTGTATCCATTGCCTATTTGTGTCATGGCACTGTCTCCATTAGCTCCCTCATCAGCTCATGTACATGTGTTTACTTCGTGCTTTACAATGCCAGCCTGCTCGGGTTTCAATCTCACGGACCTGGTCTTCAGCTGGAAATGAGACACTAATCAACGTTTTCATGAATCAAACTGACACACATTTTCATTTAATAAGCCCGTTTACTCCATTGAATGTCCCCTTTCTCTACATCAGCAAACCATTTACTTGTCAACAAACGTCGAACAGCCTCATCAGCCCATGTGGAAACCAGTAATTATTCAACTATGCTTCTAGGAATTGGGTTAGTGTCTACATGTACCATTGTTTCATCCGGGGTTATCGGTGAAACCTTGTACCCGATACAGTAATTTAAGTTGCAGCGTTACCATGGCCTGGTCGCAGTTCTCTATTGAAAGCTTGAGCCATCAGTCCCATAGAGTCGTACTGTCTTAAATTATAAAAAATAGCAGAAGCACAGAACATAGATGTCCAGATCAATCAACTGAAGGTCAGAACAGATGTGAAGGAATAATGAGATGGAATGTACCGCTTTACGTCAACCAAGTTGAGTTGAATCATTTGGCTGCACGAGAAAGCGCTTTTAGAGAGCTACTTGCTCAGTTCCTGGGTCTTGATACAAAGCAATGAATGCTTTCAGTCCATTGCAACTGAACTTCAGAGTCTGAGAGGAGGAGAGTCTAAATGAAGTTGGCTTGGATGGAAGTCATTGGAAAAATTGGCAATGGCTCTTGCATTTGTAAAATTTGCAGTGGTCTGGCCGTTACCAAGAAAGTCGTTACTAAGACCAGTGCAGGATATTAGGGAACGAAATTGTAGAGTCTGTAAATTTGTCGGTTCTTCATGGGTGTGCGGGCAGTGGAAATGGTAGAGTCTCGCTCGATCCTGTTTGCAAAAGCTCACATAAAATGAGGGAATGTTAGAGACGCAGAGTCCAGCAGGAAGGGAGAAAGAGTTCCGGGAAAATATTGGAAAAGGGTCGGAAAAGGGGAATGAATGAGCTGTGTCAAAAGTTGGATACCATCCCTTATAATCTGGAGATATGGGTTGTCGGTTATAAATCTTTTTCAGGATCCCTGGCACTTGCTCTTAAAACTCTTGCTCTCGGTTTTGTCTGGTCCGTATGCAAAAGTGGGGGTAGTATGATTTCTCGCTCCGATTAGATAAGGATCAGCGGAGGATCATAAGATGGACCAGAATTACCAGATATTTATCATAACGCATTGCTGCAGATGCGGACCATCAGAGCATCAAAATGGGCTAGTGGCAAAGTTGAACCGGTGGAGGAACGGACAGTACAGCTTGTACACGAGTACGTATGTGTTTTCCATGCGGGAAAGGAGCCGTGAGCATGTGCTGCAGGGTTTATACCATCTGGAGTTGGCAAACCGGCGAAAGTGGTGAAAGAATTCTTTGTTGAAAGTAGCACATGAAAGGGCGCTAACTGCAGAGTCTGATGTGACGTGAGCTGAGAATGAGAAAGTTGGAGAAAGTGCAAGTTTGTCATGGCGGAAGATTTTGATTTTCTCATCAGGAAGGAAATAAATCCACGCCTGCCTGTGTAAGGTAATTAGGAAAAAGTGGAGGGTTTGCGTGGCGTCTGTAAGGTTTCGAGAGTCAAAAAAGAGGAATGTTGAATGAGTCGACTGTAAAGATCAGCAATTAAGGAAAAATAGAAAGAAATAGAGAAACTTGAGTCCCTGGTCTTGCTGTCAGACAAAGAGAGTTGGGGACGAGAATAGGTGAGGTAGCAGGGCGGAATGGTAAATTGTCCCTTGTTGGAAGTCTATGCGCGGAGAAGTTGGTGATATAATTTCAGTCTCTTTGTCCAGTGAGCACTGGCTGGAGGCAGAGGATGGGAGAAGAAAGAGGTTGCTCAAGACTTTGGGAGTCTATGCGCGGAGAAGTTGGTGATATAATTTCAGTCTCTTTGTCCAGTGAGCACTGGCTGGAGGCAGAGGATGGGAGAAGAAAGAGGTTGCTCAAGACATAGTGAGGAATGTATATGGTTTTAGAAAGGAAGCAGAGAGCTTTGGAATGATTAAATAAGCTGTGAGACAGAGCTTTGTGGTACACTTGAGCAGAGGAAATGGTAAGATTTGTGCTTAAATCTGCTGGTCCGACTCTCGAAGGAGGCGGTATATTTATTTGCGAGAGGATTTTGTTCTTGCTTTTATTTCATCTTCGTCTAGTTTCAGCCGTCTTATCCCTTCTTTAAAGTCATAATGCATAAATGAAACGTCCTTTAAGAAGTCATGAATAGGGGAGCTTTCGTATGGTGTGGCTAGATTATTCCATTTATCCTCCGTACTCCCACAGAAGGAATCAAGCCACTCGTCTCATTCCCCCCCTTCTCTTAATTCCAGGTTCTTCTGGCCTCTCATAGTTTACGCAATAGAGTAAATTTGAGCAAGAGAGAGAGAGAGAGAGAGAGAGCTACTGCTACTTTATGCACAAGAAAGAGCTGCTCTGAATACATTATTGACAGCGAGCATATGGAGGCGGAAGATCATGATGAAAGCATGTGTGGACGGTGAAAGTGACTGTTTACATTCAACCCACTCTTACGCCTCATCTTTCTCTTATGGAACAACAGTAAAATTAATACACTGGAAATGGCATGAATTATGGATTTCCTTCTCACATCACTAAAATCCATGCTAAGTTATATATTATAGTTTCTCTGCAAGCAACTATGCCATGCATTGAAAAGTGCTTATGCTTCCAACCCTGGCCAGCCGTGAAGAAGTGAAATGCAGTTAAAAATTCTTGGATGTTCCTCTCACGGCGGTGTTTGAGAAATTATATAAATTTTTCAACAGGTCAGAGTGGTCTGTCCAATTAAGTCAGACTACATGCATGCATGTGTTCTAAGAAGAGGGTACAAGTTACATACTGACGGGCATACGGATTGAAATGAGCCGTCTGCAGGACAAATCTAGGAACACAATCACCCTCACAGTCTGTTTACATATCGAGAGGATTGAATTGAGACGTTTCCAACTTCCAGTATGCTTTACGTATCAGTTGCTGCGAGTATGCACCCGTTGTCTAATGTTAGGGAAAGTGGGACAAATGACTGGATGTTTCGTAACTGGACTTAAAACAATTCTCTTGTTCAGCTGAACATGACAGTTGGGTCCTGGTCAATAGTTTGATAAGCCAAAGTTTGGGCTGTCAAATGCTGAGTGGACGATGCTAAGGTACCTTTGGAAGGGCTGAGAGACGTTGTGAAGATTCTTTAATCCTGAGGATATTCTCGGAATGATTCTACCATACATAATACATGGCATGGTGTGTATATGGAATGTGTACAAATTTGTAGGTCTACGGTGAAAGTCAAACGTGGGCCGGTGGTAACAATCGGAGTGAATGGAGCAACCATAAAATCCTGGTGCAGAAATAGAGTGGGGGATTGCTCCATCTAAGACTAGGATAGAGAAAGTTCACGGTGACACAAAGGGGCGCAGGGTTCGGGAGATGAGCCATTTTAGCACTAAGACATGAAAAACTGCGAGAAAGCCAGAGTAGGACGGAAGATATCCAGTAGATGAAAATGATGAAGTCGACAAAAACGGCGAGGTAAAGAAGGAAACTCGGAGACAATTTTTTCAACTTTATCCCATCTCGTTCCTACTTTAGTCGGCTATCGCTCTTGCCATAGATATGGGAGCGGATTGCTAAAAAATAGCTGATAGCCAGCCAAGTTGGTGAATAGAGCCTTGTGCTGAGTTTTTACCAGGTAGTGTCGGCTTGGAAAAAACAGAATGAATAGTCCAAGAGAAGTTGAAACATGTGAAGGGAGCTCTAATAGAGTTGTAGAGTGAATTACTTTCTTTTAGCCGTCGACCTGGCCATTTTTATTCGCATTCAGTAAACGCTGCCCCTCCCACGGAATTTGTACTTATTCAAAGCCCCACCCAAAATGCAATTCAAGAGTGTGTCTACCACCGAATGTTTTCAAATACCAAATGGACTCTACGCGGGAATTCAGCATTTATGGCAGTGCAAGAGAAAGGAAACTCGGTTAAAACGCAAACACCTCCGATCAAGGGATCGCCCTTTGAGTTTCACCACATCCTGAAAAAAGTCAACTAGGCCGGATCTCCAAGCGGAATTTATTGCGTGAGACGCAAGAAATGAAAAATGTAGTCGTATATTTCCTCCTCCAACTACAGGCACTGGAACCTCCGTAAACCCTGCAACTTGTTATGAATTTATTCAATGTTAACTTCGTGCTCCTTATCTTTTATTCCTCATATGTGCTCTCAAAGCCCTTTTTGAACAATCAAACTAAAGAATCACGCCCAACAGCTTCTACGAGACGGAAACATTCGCCAAGAAAGGAATCTTTTATCTCTGTCACAAGACTCGGATAAAAAATCAAAATCACCTTCAATCCTTCACCGAATTACCACAAAAGCCAAGTCGTCGAGCTCGAGGTCACGTCACCGCCTCAGTCCGCCGTCACATGCATCAGACTTTTGCGAAATTTGCACAAGGACCATTCTTATGTTAGGCTATAATCATGCCTTAACAATCCGATAGAATCTAACTCGAACGGGTATAACCTTTACCAGAACCTCGGATCTGCGAAAAAAATAGAATTCGTTATGCACGTGGTACTCCTCACAGCTTGATATAAGTTAGTACTGAGGGAAACTGAAATAAGGAATGTTGAAACCCAGGCTGCGTGAATGAACTCAACAAAATCATGGAGGGAGGATTGTAGAAGGAGTGGGAGTTTCATTACTAGACGTCGTAAGCAAGTGAAAGTAAATATGGTGAGAATTAGCTCCGAGCGTGCTAATTACAGCGTTACTGATTTGAGGAAAAATATTTTTATGAATTAACCGTAGGCACATCAACAGGAACTACGAGAGGTGAAAGCGGAGAGGGGAGGACAGAGACGGCGACTTTGCCTTGATGACTCCGTCGTGCTCATTAGGCGTCTCGGGAGGCTGACAATGGGAGGAGAAAATGAGGAAGATGACACTTTGTCTAACCGGGGGGATAGTTCTTGTGCAAGATGCAAATCAGAAGCGTCTATTTTCGATCTTTAGCACACAAGAGAAAATTTTGAGTGAGAGAAAGCGAGGAAGAGAGCCTAGTAGGAGAGACTAATCTCATTTAGTACCTCATCAACATTATCCTCGGCTCTGATCTTGATCAATGAGGCACTTAAATTTTAGCATAACAACATGCCTAAACTCTGCTTCTGAAAATAAGATTTTACCAGTACTCTGCTGATACTCCTTTATTCAAATGAGTGAAAGCTACGACAAGTTTAACCATTTACCATTCCATAGCCCGGAGACAGACAGCCGGATACGGAGAGAGAATGTCACTAAATCTTCTCTATTCTAATGAGACTGTGGCCAGTCTTTGAAACTCTCAGCAGGAAAAACATGGCAAACGAAGATTGAAGTCGAGCAAGACATGAACCACTTTATATGTTCCATCCTTGGCGGTCAATCAAAGCAGGCCCTTCTGCTTGGCGGAAGGCAGTATCAGTATATACCTCTGCGGAGCTAGCGGTGACAGTCAAGACTTGGTGCGGCAAAGTTCGGGCTTACTTAGTTCCTAGGAGTTTCTGCACAACTGGCTCACAGAGAGCCTATCAGGAGATGGAAATTCAAGCCTTTCTACAGCAGCTCATAACCCTAAACTAAACATTTGGAGAGGGAATACGGAGGAGTTGCATCATTGGCAGATTCTGCTCGATTTCGGAATCAGCGATAGCAAACAGTCTTCTTGTCCTAACAGTGTCATAAATAAGGCTTGAATCCGTTTTATTTCAAGCACCCAGCTTTCGATACTTGGTGATAGCATTGGGCCTCACGGCAGCAAGTTTGATAGCAAGGACGGTGAAGGTATATGGGGAAGCATTTCGTTCCCTTGCTGATGCTGGCTTGAAATATTCCCCTATTTTCTCTAGGAGGTAAACATTTTCATACATTAGAAAGAAGGAGATTGTTTCACCAGACTTGCCGTGTATTTTCTATTTGTTTTGCACCCTATCTCCTCCCACCATCAGCGTTCCGTCAGTAAGTAAACCACGCAGAGCCTAAGTGCAAATGAAAGAAAGTGGTGGAAATGAAAGTAGAGGGAAGATCTGGAAAGTGGCTGGTGTCTTTACCTCAAATTAGATATTCCATTCTTGTTCTCACCGAGTAAATGAATTTCGTGTTCATTTCGGAAAAGGTCGGTGAGTTGTGGCCCTATCAAGGATTTTACATCTTGCGAGGCTCTGGCTTGTTCCTCTAGCCGCTCCAACTTGCTTTCTCTCTCTCTCTCTTACTCGGTGTGACTGCATCAAGGAGGGAATCAACTCTAAAATCTCATGCTTCGGAGGTCGATGCATCAATCTGCATTCAAATTTTCATTTCCCAAGCTCTCTTCTCCTGTTGATGCGATTTTGTTTTCACTTGTACCGGCACACCGCTCTGTCAACCCCTATCAGGTTTCCTTCCACTCGATAATTTACTATCAGCAGCTCACCAGCCCGCGTAACAAGCCTAGTGTAATTTATACTCATGGAAGTCATAACCTATCCTTGTTTTCATCTGTCTACATCTTGCGACCTCATGCATCCTCTTCGCTCCCCGGCCATAAGAACCTTGAGGAAAAACAGACTCTGGAGAGGCTGTGGTGAAAGCACCATGCTGTTTCCAGGCGGAAATACTCGGCTCACATACTTCGATCGGATTATTGAGCTTCTAGGCTTACATTCTACATGGTTACATCATCGTCTCTGCAGCAGAGATAATGAACAAGTTTGCAAGCTTATCCGCTCTTGCTGTGCCATGGCATAGAAGTAGCTTGTTTTGTATTCAAAGCCTGTCGTGGCTGAACAAAATGTCTGGAATGAGTATCCCAGAATGCGTTCATCGTCGAGACGAATTCAAAATTCTTTGCCTCTTTTATCGTTCGAAACCATCGGATTTTTTGTCCCCGCTCGTACGTTTCCTAGCTCATGCCAACAAATACTCAACAGGGGGGCGTGCTCTGCCTCAAGTTTCGCAATGCTTTATAGCTACCACAGCTTACGGCACAGACTAAACGCATTTTCCTCGCCTGCATAAAGTTCCACGCCGAGCTGTAGCCACGAGAATCGCCCTTTGTGCTACCTTTTCCAACTACGGCCAGCGTTGATAAAAATTAGCGATGGAAGGGTTCGTAACTTTTAACTCGCATGTTTACCCTGGTACTGTTTTGTCGGTGCAGGGAGTGCATGTAGCCCTGAATAAATAACAGCAAGTTGTGTGCATACGCCCTCGTCCACAAATATTGACTATCGCTCGTTGCTTTGCCGTGAAGCAGTCTTGCGAATATCAATTACGTGACGCAACGACGAGTCTCAATGCAACGCCAACTCACTGATTTCAAGCCGCAAAGACGAGATCCCACTTCTATCTCAGCGTGACACTGTGAATTACGGCATGCTACTATCCCGTCACTCGCTGCTCATTGGTCTCTGTAGTTACAGTTGTTAAGCGAGCGGAAACGGATGCCCTAGCCTTGAGAAAAGGACGGCACTAAGTCTCTTGTGTCACGACTAGGGTGTACTGGGATTGTACAGCGTTACAAATTGTGGCGGAAAGTTTTTCCAAAAGTTGGATCCCGCATATTAACACCCGGGAAGAAACTGAAACGCAGTTAAAATTACGGGTCTGTGAGCACTACAAGTGGGAGGATGCTCGTATTTCTTTCTGCATTCCCCTTGAATAGGCCGCAAAAGTTTCTTTTCATTATCTTGTGACAATAATTGCTCTGAATCTTTGTCGCCATTACTCGAATTGGTGAAAGACTGACAGAGGGCAACACGATTGAACGATATGCATGAAATTATTCATTTCCGCTCCTTTACCCTTGACACAATACACGACAGAGCGCGTTTGCTACTGCTGTTCCAGCACAGTAATCTCCCCAGTAACACTGTTCAAGGTCTCAAGGTGACATGTTCTTCCTTGCTACCACAGCCTTGATACCAAATCTAATCAACGAACCGGATGAGTAGAAATTCCTCCTGCAGACCCACTTTCCTCGCGGATTAATAATATGTACAGATAGAAGAAGAATAGCTCGGTTCTCAAGTTTTCCAATTCAATTCTTTCCAGCCTTTTCATCAGTTATTCAGGCTAATCGGAACCAACACGTCTGCCTTATAATCAGGATCTAAATTATTAATTTATTTCGTTGCAACACCTTAGAGTCCTAATTCGCAGCACCTTGATCTAAACGTGAACCGTGCTTTGAGGCACCTTATCTCTGGTGTTACCATAATTTACAAGGTTCCTTGATTTTTGGATTTTTAAGATGAACTGATCATCAAAATACTATTACTCGTTAGTAAAGGGTTTGCTCATAAAGGGATGCGCTAAAGGGATGCTTCATCTTTAATGGCTGGTCCGAGCTCGGAATCCTGTCTATGTTTTATATTGTAAAGGAAGGCCTGGTGACTAGCGGAATCCTGTCTAAAGTAGTCGGTATGGATAATGAAAAAAGTTAAAAAAGATTGAATGTTGATTAGATGGAACTCGTTGCATCACAAGTCGGCAACTGTAATGTAACGATCAGAAACGTATCCACATCTAAAGGATTGCAACGTCTGCGGTACAAGTAATTGTAGCCGGTATCCTAACTCTGGGGAAGATTTTTCCGTAAGTACACGAGTAAAACTGAAATTCATTCCAACGCTGATCACGTAGCAGCCATATTGAAACTACCTGGTGGTGATACCATAGCAAGAATGAGTTGCCAGGGTTGCGAGAAGTTGATTAACGAACTTTGGATCTTTGCTGAAGAAGCTCGTCGGTAGGATGATATTCAGTTTCAATCTGAAAAAAAGTTTTTACCCCGTCGTCTAAACTGGTAGGAGCGCAAAGAAGATTTGGACTCATGTGATTGCATATTTGAAATATGTGGAAGAAAGGTAGTTTGTCACAATAGCATCGGTAAGTATTTTTCAATCAATTTCAGAACTGCACGAAGACAGTACTAATAGGTGCACAAAAAACACATGCTGTGGGATTAGCAGCGGTTGAACTGGAAGCCAATGGTAACGATCATAATAACAAAGCTACAAGTAACTTATCTGGACATGCACAATTTCACATGCACATGATTTCTTGATAATTACCAAGAGTGGGGTAACGTTTTTCCACCGGTGTAGGTAAAACGTAATGAAGTCGGAAGAAAAGATACAATTTCGGCGAATTTTACAAGAAAAAACAACGGCCTGGTCTTTTTTACTACGATCTTAAGAACAAGGACATATGTATGCGTATAGATATACGCACTCACCACTGGGCAACACATAGGACGGCTGGTGAAAGTTGAGTGGGAAAACAAAGTGTTTTGGCTTCTTTGCTTGGGTACGGTGCGGAAACCACTGAGGTTTCAGTGGGAAATCAAGTTCGAAAAAGCTCCTGTGACCCACTACTAGCTTTTTGTTTCCATACCGTTGGCGAGGAAAAACGCTAAGCTACATAAGCGAGACGAAATGTGAGAGCAGGACATTAGATGACGAGTATGAGGGAAGCGCAGAAACTTGAGAAGGACCATGGACAGAAGCCTCCAAATAGCAATAACACTTATTAACAAAACTAATTTATCTTTTATCACCTGACAATTCGAGTCACTAATTGTATGGTTTCCAATTTCGTCAAGATTTTTCACGTAAGTTCAGTGCTAATTGCTATGGCTGAGATGGAGGTGCAATGTCAAGCTCGCAGTCATGCACTCCTTGGAAAAGATCACGGATTTGAACCGCATACTTTCTTTAGACTTGGACGGTTTGAATGCGGGAGGAGAGATGAAAAAACGGTAGGAAGATGAAGTGAAAAAGATTAATCTCCCGTGCTCAGGACCACGTACGTTAGCCACGTTTTGCAAGAGTTGGGCCAGGAATTGCAATTGAGAAAAGACATTTTTCATGAATGCAAAACTTTTCTTTTGAGGAAAAAGAGGTAGGAAGAGCAGGGATAAAAACATATGAGAGGGTATGGAAATACAAGGAAGAGGAGCTGAAGAGGCTGAAATATGGCCTGGCTTGTGGTTTCAGACAGGGATTTGTCCAGCGGAGTCTTTTATAGCAAGTAAATTGTGGTCGAATAGATTACTGGTCCCATAGAAACAGAAATGATGTAAGTGCCATGTAGCGGAGAGATTGGTGCGGGTTGCGAATAGAGAGTCGTGAGATTCGAACGGGCGCTCAATAACAGCAGGCTGAGAAAAGCTCACTGTCTTTGTAAGAGCAAGTGCAAAGTTGGACAAGAGCCTGAGAAAGTGGAACTTAAGTATATTTTGATAGAGACCACTGATCTGGCTGACCGAAAGATTATGATGTTACAATAAACCTAAGACCGGCTACGAAAGACCATGTATCAACTTTTCTCAGATTTCTTTCCCCCGATTCTTGGCTCTTCATTTTAATGACTGCAAAAGGAGACGATCTTCTACCACGAAAGTTGTGTCGGACAAAAATCACTACCGAGAACATGGGGAGAACAAAGTTGCAAAAGAGTAAAGGCAATCTTTACTCCCTTCCCTAAAGGAGAGATGAAGTTATAAGGGTGACGACAAAAGCTTGCTGCTTTTTGTTCTTCCTTCAACGCTTGTATTGACTTACAACATTGCATTTGCGATTCCAAGGAGGTTGTGTAGGCGTTGGTTGCAATTATTAAAATGTCCTGCTCATCCCTGAACTGAAAGCTAAAGGATTTCAGCAGATGTTCACGCGCTATTCGACACGGTGACAAGGGTGAAAGCCCTTTGTGCGTCATTCTGGCAGCAGGGTAAAGAAATGTTTTTGCACCGCTGAGCACAGTACTGAATGAGGCGGATTGAAAAGAACTAAGGGATCGTTCACCCATTATACTCAGTTTCTTTTGAAAATTATCTGAATAGCAGAATGCAAATACCGCCCAGGTTTATTACTGAAGCTAAGGGTTATGGCGCTGATGTGAGTGGAGATCAGAGCGAGGTTACGTGTGCATAGAGAACTCGGTCAGATGGGATGGCCATTGCGGTGAAAGCTTGTTTTCACCGGGTTTTCATCAATTTCTCCGTAGTCAATGAATCATTTCAAGGCGGTGCTAAAATAGAGCAGATCGATGCTTTAAGTCTGTTGTATTATTGAATAGTGAGAGGTTTCGCAACGTAGGATTCACCTTTAGAGTGGCTGATGTGCAACTGGCAACTGCAACGGTTTGACGTCAATGATACTGTACTTTTGGGGCGAGAGGCAACCAAGGACCCATGCAATTAATGACGTGAAATCTATTAAAACAAACTGGGAAACCTTGTAATTGCCATTTAATTAAGCCTAACCTCTGTGGGGAGTTTTTTGGTTGTAATCCAGAAACCTAGCGAATTCTATGCCTCTACTGATTTCCAGCCAGTGACAGCTCTCGTAAGTTACGCAAGGAGTCGGAATTGCATAAGACCCGGAAGGATGTGGAAGTAGACGCTGGAGCTTTTCCCTTTTATGTGTCATTGACACACCTTTTTTTAACCCGAATCGTTGCTCATCAATTTGCAGATACCCTCTCCGTGGACCCTTTGAGAAGAGGAAGTGAAGCGTTAGGGCATGGAGATTTCTGAGCTTATCTGACAAGCTGGCTGAAGACAGGAAAGGATGGTATTTGAGGCAAAATCATGACAATAAAGCATGGGGAAGGAGAAAATTCCATGGAAGGGAAAATATTCCTTGACCTGTTCTTCTGCTTCCTTCTAGGATGTTGCCTACAGGGTTTGGATGATGGCCAACAATTGATTTCGGTACATGCCAGAACGTAGAATCGGGCTGATAGCAAACGGCTAGACAATCGGTACAAAAAGTGATGGTGACATACCGGTGCGCCAGTAGGGATGTCTGACTCCTGGAAATCGTCACGATGCTGTCCTGAAGCCAGGAGAAAAGAAGGTCTTTCGCATACTGAGAATCGTTGAATGCCAGAGGAATTGGAGCAGTAGGGGCTTTGCGACGAGATGCTGGGGAAGAGGAGAAAGAAGGAGAGGAGTGGAGTCAGAGTATTTTATTTGGTCTAATTATTTTAGGTTAGAGTTTCGCAATATTTTCGACTACAGAGTGCTCGTTCCCAGTCCCCGTACGCACTCCCCAAACGTCATATTAGGATGGGAAAATTTTGTAACATAATTTTTTAATGCCATTCTAAGTATGACAGAGCCCAGTGGGGGTTGCGCGAATCTCGGGGAAAATAAACGACATTCCTTCCTTGCGTTATGAGAAGGATATGTGTGAGAGGAAAAAAGATGTGTTCGTCTTTCCACATTCTGCCATGAATATTTAAGCTTACACAAGGCCTCATTTTTTCTCCAAGTGCCGCCAAACCTCAATTTGGGAAGCGCACAACAAGTTTATTTCCTGTGAATCCCTCTGTTATTACGGCCTCTTTTTCTCTCCTCTCGCCATTTGTAGAGAGTGTCCACGGAGAGTTTCACAGATCTTCACAACACCACTTGACACTCCATAAATACGTGCTCTTGGATCTTCTAGGACCCGACAATCCCGAGCAGTATGACTCCGTTATAAACACTTGCTCGCCCCTCTCCGCTCCATACATGTTTAACCATCTTTTCACATATTCACTCGAGCTTGTAAACCTCGGTAGAGCATGGACACTGGCAAAACAATAAAAGTCTATTGTCACATAGTATCCGAATTACTCTCGCTTGTTTCTCTTCAACTCCCTCTCTAAAAATTAGTCATCCGGAGGACCGTGCTCGCAAGCCGAGGTCTGAGCTTTCACAACGGTATACAGTACTACAAGTTGTTGTTCCAGCGGCGTCTCTCTGATAAGGACTGGGTGCAGATACGGTACAGATGACAGAGCTGAAAGATGTTCCCAGCCAGTATGAACACATCTAAATCGCTCTTCTCATAACCGTTATGCGAACCAACATGGCGGAGTTGGGCGGACTGAGAGTGTGAGAGCTTGCTGGGAATCATATCTTGTTGTTAAAGTTGCCATTTTCCCACACCTACCGCTTCTTATTCTCTGGAAACGCTTGTGCATTATAAAATGATGAGAATAGCTACGACCAACAAGAACAATAACTTAGAGTGGCAATACAACTTCACGTTGTTTCTTTTGATGATGCACAACATTTAGCAACTTTCACCGGAGAAACTTTTCTCCAAGCTTCCTAGGTATTTTTAAACCTCCTCAGCCTCCCAGGAGCTCAAATCAAACTTCAGGCCCTACCAATCTGATTTGTGTAAGCTATCCCACTGTGTGGCTGCGTGTTTAGTATATCCTGGACTTGGGCTGGAATCACACCATTTTCCTATGGTCGTATGCTTGATGTCATTGTAGATGCTGTGGCCCTCATATCTCCTGCTCCAGTATGGAGAGATCTTTATATAAATGGCGAAATTGGTTTACCGACCTTTGTTTCCAGCTCTAGACCGAGAAATGTGGCCTTACACGAACCGTTTGTCTAAAATCCTAGCCGTGACGAGAACCAGATCCGCGTCGTGAACTTTCCCACATGTTTGCGTGTGCAGAACATTTTTCTACCACCGCTTTTCTTCTACCGAGTCAATAAGTCACAGGGACTGACATTGCATGCTTGCATTTTAGCACATCATGCAATGAAGGTGACAGTATCAAAGCCAAAACCTAGTTGATACCAGTCTCTGAGCCGAGTTAGGCAGAAAGGAAGGGAAAAGGAAGCTGCTTTCATCCTCCTGCTTCTGACACTGGATTCAAACTTCCAAGGTGCTTACGAAAGTTTGATGATAAATAGCCATATGCTCTGCGAAAATCTCTGGCAGGAATTAATTATAATCATACTGTCTGTCTCGGCCTTCGCTCTTGCCGTACCAGGCGATATTTGGTGAACACTCCGTGTCATTTGAACCGATGCCAGGACATGGCTTAAGTATGGCTGTCTTACTGCTTGAAGCGAGTCATAGGTTCGTTTACTTGATCCAGGTTAACAATACTGGGAAGACTCATGAGCACTCCGTTTAAAAAAAGAAGAATGCTGATGTAAGAGGAGTCGGATACGGATTTCAAGTTTTACATCAATGTGCAGCACATGACACCAAGGCCGTCCAAGTCAATTTCCTACTTTTGAAAATTACTGTTGAGGAAGGAAGGAAAAATTCCTTGCATCAGTTCGCTATGGGATGTGTGCATGCAGTAGCAATTAGCGATGCATGCATAATGCATGCAATTTACATACGTAAGTACGGATAACGGAGCAAAACTTTGAGCAGAATACAAGGTAGCCTTGATATGTTCGGGAGACGAGCCGAGAAAGTTGAGCTCAGTACAAAAGCCTCTATGACTACGGAAAGAGGCTTATGCTTTTCTCTGATGAGTATTCAGAGCTAAACATTACGCTCTTAGTAAGGGGATTAGCTGGCAGTAAAAAACAACAAAACTGGGCCGTATCATCTGGATGAAGGAGCAGACGTTAAATGTATATAGCGATAACCGGACGTTTATGCAACATTAGCTGATATCAGAGATTGAGAAAGTTTGAGAATTTCTTAACGCTGCTGGATGTTTTCGATTAATTGAGAACATAAAGAAGACGATGACTTTAACAAATGAGAGAGGAAATATCGAGGGCGGAATATAAATCTAGGAATGAAATGTCCACAGCAATTTCGAAATCCCCTTCACCTTGACAAAATCTCCCCTTAAAAAGTTTCAACTCATTCCGTCTAATAGCGCCATTTATAGCTCCGGTTTGTGAAGGAAGGACAGCCGTGAAAAATCGACACAAATATCACCACATCGTCTCTCACCCTCACCTATCTGCACGTGGACACAAAGTTCCAGGGAGGAGATTACAGAATCCGAACGTAATCTCTCTTCACGTCTCGTCATGTTGCCGATATCTGGGAGCGAACACCTAGTTTTGCCAACTTCTTACATTCGGCTCGCTCAATCACCATCAACAAGACGAAGAAGGTTGGCGGGGAGAGGAGGAAGGAGAAAGTACTTGATAGGAACGTCTCTGAAACGTCGCGTGAAATGGAAATGGTGGCGGAGAAAAGCCCTCGAGTCACCTTTACGGAAGGCATTAAATCTCTCTCACTCTCCCTTGATGATCAATTTTTATTTCCAGCCTACAATGCTTCCTACCCCTCCAAATGAGATCTGTGACGAGCCGATGATATCGAATCTTGCACTATTTATTTTTGCGTCAGGAGAGCAACGGCGGCAAACCGTAGAATACACTTGCATTTTGAGGTTTCTTTCATAAATCCTGCAGTCGCCGTGGCAATCGAGTTGCGATCCTGTTTACGACTTTCTCTATCTCCCTTCCTCACTCTGTTTTCGCATGAGCGTGTGGAGCAATTTTGCCAAGAGGTTTGGAAACTTGAAGGCGACAAACAGGGCTGAAAGGATTACTGGAAAGTGCATGTTTCGAAAGCAGAAGAGGCGGAAAAGCCAAGGATGAATTGTCAAGCCTTGGCATGTGTTGAACACGGAGAGTT
>VRMD01001004.1:0-19639 GCA_009872375.1 Sminthurides bifidus | reverse complement strand
ATTTTTTCCTTTATGGTCTCATGAACAGAATGGTGGAGCTCATCGGACTGGTGAGATTGCTCATCTGGCCTGTGGAACGGAATCAAAGCCATGAATTTCTTAAAGGGAGTTGCCAGCTGGCGGTTAGGGGTTTGAGGAGAAAGCACGCTTTCTCCGCAAAGGTCACGTTGAAACAATGGCGGTCTTTGCTTCTTCGTCATGAAATTTATTTTGACAAAGTTATACAATGTATTTTACACAAGGAGTTGCTCTCGACGTTTTTAAATTTTACAGTAGATTCAAAAGAGAGCAGGAGCGGAGTAGTACTTTGTGTAGTATCAAAGTTATAAAATTAAACGCTAAAGTTAAATAAAAAACGAAAGTCTCCTCGCACCTGGATAGATGACACTACTATACCGGTCCCAATTCCCTCGTTAGTTTCGTACCTGACTGGAATGGGAAGTGGTGGAATAGAAATTGAATCCTTAGTTAGCCCAATTTAATAGCACTGCTACTTCAGAATGCAGGTAAAATAGTCTTTCCCTTGACTAGTCTATAGATTTCGTAACAGTCTAGCACTTAACGTTGACAATTAGTATAATTTTAATGTAGAAAGGTTGGTATTGTCTCGAACTGGATGATGCATTGTAACAATGGATGAACGATTTGGGAACTTGAAGAAAAAAAGCCTTGTGTTTTAACAAGCTTGTTTATGATTCGTTTTGTATTCTTGAAACAAAAAAATTACGGGATACATATCTGTCTGGAAAAAGTATCTCTTGAGTTAATATTTGTTGCCGGAGCAATCTGGCTGAATAGAGTAACGTTTCAGTTACGTTTTAATATGGAATAAATTTCAATTACAGTATCACACTACACAGCTTTAAACACAGCTTTCCGGAATGTCACTATCGAGTAGTAGCTTATCTCTAATGTAAACTGTGTTATAATCGTTTTTTGAATTTTGATGAAAATTGTTGTGAAAAATTGGCAAAGTTGGTTTCGGAGGAACGGCAGGCAGCTGTCGCTTAGGCATTGTGCCGTTGCTAATCACTTCGTGGCGGTAGAAGCCGCTTGTGCCGTGTTCTTCCTCGTATTGAATTTGCATCATTTTGCGGAGGGGGTCCGAGGGGTAGTCCTCCATCAGGGGCTTGATTTCTGAGGGGTCGCTGGGCATCGATCTCACTACCTTAGTCAGTCGCTTGAGGGTGCCGTTATTATCGTCGCTGGAGTCTGCAATAATGGAGTACATCCATGTATAATTAGAATTACTGACAACAATTTCGATGAAATGGTAAAAAATTCTAATTCTGAATTATTTTGCTATATCTTTACGCCGAAAATCAATGGATTTGTCAAAAATACGATTCGGACTTTCTGAAGGTGGAAATTTGCGGATGCACTACAGAATTTATGGAAGGGGAGTTAGTTGCTTAGCAACAGCTGCGTCGTAAGTGTGTGGCATTTTAGCCTGCAGCTGGAATTGGAATGCACATTTTTGCCATCCTTGTTGGCCACGTCGCATTTTCTCATCAGTCCCTCTCGCAGTTAAAATCAGAGAGGGTAATTGCAAACGGGACGCGAAATGGCGCGAAAGGACCTTTGAGCAATGCCTGGGTCATAAAGCGTACATGTGCGTTACTAAAACTGAAATGGCGGGAGGAAAAAAAATCCACTTACCAAGAGAATTAGTCGAGTAGTTATTGGCACCGGGAATAATGTCAGGGTTGGCAGCATTGCTGATGTGGTTTGGTTTGTTGGCCTGGTTATTGGCCGGAGGTGTGGTGGAGTTAAGTTCATGCTTGACATTGGCCACTCCGCGATAATTTGACACGTGCGAAGAGTTATTGGTGACGGGATTCGGTGGCCGCATAACGGATTTTTCTCCAATGGTGTGAGAATTGTTCGAGTTGCCGTTTCCTCTCGCTCCGTCATTGCCATTGGGAATATTTGAAGCTGAAATTCGTTCCCGGCTTCCGCCATTTGTGCACATTTTTGAACGAAGGATGAGCGCGAGAACGAACACTATCAGCGTTCCCACACAGGCCGTCCCGATACCCAGCGCCACGAAGGGAAATAGCTCCATTTGGCTCCCGCTTCCTCCTATCAATCCAATCAGTTTAAATTGCATTCTTTTTTTTAACGATCCCCTCTCCTCCCCTTTCGGAACTAAGGGCGCGCATTATACTTTCCAAAGGGGGTACCACCCCCACCACCTCCAGGACGCTGGTGTACCACACACGGGAGAATTGTTCCGCAGCTACGCTCATGAATGCCGCCGGAAGGACACCCTACGAGGGGCTTTGAACACCCCGGGCTTTTTTTTCCACCACCACCGCCCTAATCATGTTCTAAAAACATTGCAAATCCATTCAGGAGATTTACAGCTTCGGTGAATGCAATTCACTCCTGTGAGCCATCATGAACTGATATACTGCGGGGTGAGAGTGGTTTGATCACACCCGCCTTTTATGCATTGCCTTAAGGCGATGGAAATATGCAGTGCGTGATTCAATGATATGATACAGTGGAACAGATTTTATTGGCTTTTTTATCAACTGGAAAAAGAATAGAGATTGAATTAAACCCTGCGTGGGTTCTTATGCACATTTGTGCATTTTACGATACCGAAAATAACTCAATGGACGCAGTTGGTGCCAAAGAACAAAGAACCCAGTGGAATTTTCATTTAGGTTCAACTTGAATGCCGGTGCCCAGCCCAACGAAAGGTGAAGACCCTAGCGAGCTTCACCACTGTGTGTCGAAATAACCGTCATGAGGTTCATTCAGGTATGAAGTAGCAGGTTATTTATTAGATTTGCACGAGTTATTGCAGTATACTGAGCTGATGCTTGAGCTGATACGAAGAAGAGTCACAGCAATGTTTATGTTGTCGACTTTCACCACTTTCTCTTCTGATGCTAAGTCCCACTCTTCTATAACGAGCATGAAAAAGGAACAAACTTTTAATATGCAATTCGAGTCATTTCCTCAGCCCTGCTCTTCACTTTCACCCTGCCTCGACCACATTGATTTCTGGCATCAGGGCTTACATAAACCCGCGTACCTCAACCCTGTTGCATTTCCCTAGAAACCTATTAAATATTGCGCTGCTAGGAAAAGTTTACAGTTCCGGACAACGGAAGGTAAACTACGAAAGACAAATCTTGAAAAGTTTTTCTTTCAAAGCTTAGCTCGTTGGGGCATGGCATTCGGAAACAAAGCTCATCCTCCAAGTCACCAGCACCGACTTGGAGAAAGTCAAAGGTTCGCCGTTCTACCGTCAATGTACAAGGTAAAGGAAGAAAGTCGGCAGGAGCTGCGGCAGTCATTTTTGAATTTGATGCCCCCGACTCAATCCCGTATTCTCGTGTATAATACACTTCGTGCCGGAAGGAAGTCCTTGGAAGTAGATTTTTTTTACAATTTTTCTAAACCTGTACTACGAAGCAAGGTCGTACTTATCATGTTCTTACTTTCATTTTCAGTTCCTTTACCTTTTTTGCATAGTTACTTTTTAATGCTTCCTTTTTACAGTGTTCTCCTACCCATACAAATCGGGAGATCAAAAAGATGGACTTGAGTACAGCAAGACGGTGATGCACAGGTTCCAACTTTCACCAGAGCATTCGAGTGCAGTTGGAGCACCAGTCTCCGAAGGTTATGAGCATTGGTGGGGAAAGTGAAAGTGGAAAAAATTGTTTCCCACCAGAATACCAAATTTGCCTACTGTAAATTAACAAAGTGAGTACATGCCCCTGCAAAACTATGTATTGTCTCCCCTNGAATACCAAATTTGCCTACTGTAAATTAACAAAGTGAGTACATGCCCCTGCAAAACTATGTATTGTCTCCCCTAGTTGGCCATTAGCAGTTACAAATGCAGGCCTTGGAGCTTGTGTTTAAGCGCCTGGGTCTCATCGCCGACTGGTAAAGTGAATCGTGAATTAGTTGAAAATTCCTCCCGGGTTTTCAATACTCGTTAACTTTTTTCCCTTTGTAGCTCAACTGTACCCTTTTGGTTCTTGCAGGCTGGGGAAATTGCAAGGTAGATGTCTTTCGCCCTGTTTCCGAGACTCGAACATCTCCTCTTCTCCCTTTGACTCCCTCACAATGGCTCGCCGTCACTGCCTCCTGCTTGACACTCGACATTAGCAGTAAATGCGTACTCATTGTCGTTCAGGAATTAATTTCAAGGGAAGTCACTAACTCCTCCGGATCAGTTTCATGAAAAACGTGAGCTGAAACTCAATCTTTGGGGTCTATTTTTCCTGGAGTACTGGCCACGTCAGTAATGGACCTATACTTGTGTAGTTGCTGACTGAAGCAGTGGAGCAGACCGACAGTTGACTAAATGTGTGAGCTTCGCAGAGGATGTAAAAGGCGACTTGGGAGATGATCCAAGTTCCGTTTCAGCATGCTCTCATCGTGTGTAAATGCCGAAGAGTTTGCAAGGGTTGAGTCACGGGAGAAAGTCGCCAGGGGACCGGAAGAAGTAAATAGTACAGAGGAATTAGCTGTTCGTTGAGCAGCTCTTGCTGGTCGGGTCACCAGCTTCACTGAAGTAATCAAAGACTTGGTTCATTTCAAATACTCTGTATTCTACAACCACTTGATCTCAGTCTTTATATTGCATTATTTCTCTTGATTTGCAATGGGGACAAAAGGCTTTGAATGCACAAGGAGTGGGGTCGTCTGGCAGTTGACTGTCCAAGCTGGGTTCACAGGTAGCTTAACGCCTTGTTTGGATTCAGTGGACGAGGGAAGTGTTTAGTTAAAGTCGGAATTCAATTACGATTGGGCTTAGCGAATCTCTTGTGATTACCTCCGAAAGTGGAGAAAGTCCACTTTAAAATCTACAGACTGGGGTGTATCTGCAGTTAGGATTGCGAAGGGGGAGGGGGTGGATGCTATTTCCCAATCTAAATTTAGCTTGGGGATTAGAGTATAATGAACGTGTGACTTGTAGCCCAGTTGGTCATTTACACACATTAGGAAGTAAGTCACTAGTAGTAAAACAAAGCTATAATGACGACAAAGCTAAATATTTCGAAATTAATTGCCGCCATTTCTGTTTTCAATTGTGGCGGTAAAATCAAATTCAATGGCTCGTTCAACTACCAGATTCACAGATCACTGGCTAAAGTTAAGAATAGCTGCTCCGCTTATTGGCTCGCTACCGTGGTGAAAGCGACTTTCACCGTTACGAACACAAGCCACTATTCCGTTACAGTAACGTGATTTCAACGTCCAGCATTATGAAGATGGGCATGCTGACTTTCTCCTGTCCGAATTTAGCTCTTAATAGAATACCGTGGTGAAAGTCAACATCGCGTCAGCACGTTTACCCCCAGCATGTACTTTGTTGATGGAGTCGCTCGGCATTGACGCAAATACAGTACTCTTGTGGTATTATCTTTCGGTGCAGAAAATCAATACGGAAGCGGGTAAACACTCATAAATCTCTGGTCGGACAGGCCTTCTTGGACCATTTGTGCGAGATTACACAGAGGGGAAACACCTTTTAAAATGAGTAGACAAATCGTGTGAATTCCCTGAAGCAAACTTGACTCGCTCACTTCATCCCGAACTGTCTCATCTTCATTAGTTTCTCTGTTTTCATAGCTTGTTTCCATTAGCCAGCGACGGAAAGTTGGGCTCATGCATATCCATTCATGTACTTGTAAGTATTGCTTTGCCGGGTGATTCAAACGGGTTATGTGAAACTTTCACTGGTGAAAGTAGCTTTCACCTACCCTCCCATTCCAAAATGAAAACAGGATCGAGGAATCAGGAAGGAGAAATCCTGTTCCTGGAGCAGACTAAATAACGGGGTATTTCCAAGTCACAATTTGCAGCTTTAAGGGTTTCCGTTACTGGCGTCGTAGAGGCTGTAAATTAATTCCTGGTGCGGCCACTGTGTTGTAATTTGGCCATTGTACGGAAAAAGTATCCAACACGATGATCTACCTGCATGAGCACCAGGAGCCGTATTTTCTCTTCCTTAAGTACACTGAGCTGAGAGGGTGGGAGAGAAAGCTGGTATTTTTCTTGGGCTTCTTTTGTGGTCGCTGTTGAAGAGCAATTACTGGTATTTTTCTCATTGTGCGCACTTACGGGGTATTTCAGCCCGACACTGATCCGAGCATCAGTGAAAGCAAAACTCATCAATTGGATCCGGAGAAAAGCAAGGACGAAAAGAGCCTCTCTCCCTCTCCTCTTTTATTTCCCCTCCTCTTCCTCTCCTCTCTCCTAATGCGTTTACTGTCTTCTCATCCTTATCGGCAGATGCATTACAGTCGTAAGCTTAGACAAGCTCTGTGGAAACAAAACAAAATACCTCCACAGATGGAAGACGACAAAGACGAAAAGACACACATCGGGAAGATATCAACCTTCCCGCGTAAGAGAGTCGGCTTAGTTGTCTGCTAACTTGGCAACAAATCTACAACGGCCAATAGGAAATAGCAATAACGGGAGTTGGTGCAAGTCACAGGAATGAGTTTTGCTACCGGTTGGACTTCGGACCCAGGCTCCGGAGTCTGAGTTTATGTCACATCGGGAAGATATCAACCTTCCCGCGTAAGAGAGTCGGCTTAGTTGTCTGCTAACTTGGCAACAAATCTACAACGGCCAATAGGAAATAGCAATAACAGGAGTTGGTGCAAGTCACAGGAATGAGTTTTGCTACCGGTTGGACTTCGGACCCAGGCTCCGGAGTCTGAGTCTATGTTAAAACACGGTCATGGTATACACAAGCCAGAATGTAGAGCTGGGTACAGCCCAGCGAGGGAGACATTGGAGACTTGCGATTGCGAACAAATAAAGAAACAGATGAGACACATCAGAGAAGCCATCATCCCTTTTTCATGCACAATGATTACAGTGACAAAGAAAGAAAAGATTTAATGCTTCCGCACCAAATCCTCCCGCCACACAGAAGAGGGGACAAAACAAAGTGATGAATCAGGTACTTTCTCCAGGAGAAAGTGCACAATTGCATCCTAACCAACAGATTGGAGATTTCAAAGATGCGAGCTTCTTTCCTGATTATTTCTTGGAGCTCTTAGCAATTTAAACTAGGCTTGCTTTTACTTGCATGGTCAATGGATTCCATTGCGTTTTTGTAATGTTTGGTATTAAAAGTATGGAATATTACCAACATTTTAGCGGGCTTTACCGTACTACTTATGGAGTATCAAGTTCGCAGACTCTGAAATCTGATGGATGGGAAATATCTCTTATGAAAGTGAAAGTCAAGAGTGAAAGCAGTTGTTCCAACTGCAGCTTTCACTCCGTCTGTTCTTTAATTATCGACGAATGTGTATGTACATCCTTATGCATTTTTATTACGTCTCTTGTTACTCCTTTCTACAGGAACTTGATGGCAATATTTTGCTTTTCGTATGTATCAAATAGCTCATTCAGTTAATTCCACCAAGTTAGATGCCTTTCAAGGAGACAATCGTAGGACACAAGTTGTGGAAGACTTGTGCGTGTGTTTGCTCCCGCTCTCTGGAGGAAAATCAAGCCGCAGGTTTACATAAGGTTTGGTCTGCTGACTTTGTCGTCTTCTTTTAGCAAGTTCATTTCTTTGAGTTTCTTTGAACTCCTGTATTCTTTCAAGTATAAAGGTAAAAGTTGTTGCAAGCAAGAAGTGACTGGTGTACGTAAAAGCCCATGTGGTCTGGCTCCTGTTGAATTTCTCCAAAGTAATGCACTCATGTGAAACATTTTGGAACATGAAAGGATTTGTAGCATTTCCTTATATTCTCTGCTGTGCTTTTGGCTCTCGATTGCGACCTACTTGCCCTTTCTACCACCGCACCGGAGCAGCTGATAACCAAAGCTGGAATTGAACCGAGAGACCTTCGCCCTCAACTCATGACCGAGAGAGGCTAACCTGTAGGGATTCTTGCGTGGGGATTTTGCTTTTCTTCTTGGAAGAAAAATCTCTCCTTCTCTCTCTTTCTTGAACAGAACTGATATTTGGGTTTTTGTACAGAAAAAGCACAAGGAACAAACTGGCTTCTTTGTAAAAAATCGCTCAACCACTCCCCTTTGTTGAAATGAGTTTCTCTTAGTACATGTTCCTCCTTGCAATGAGAGCTTGTGGGGTAACTAACCCACCTGCGAATTCACCATGAGAGACATGAAATATGCTGAAATTCATCAAAAAATTTGCGGTCATTGTTGTATTTTCGGAGGGGAAGTCGTGAGGTGTCAGTATTGTGAATTGATGCGTAGCTGACAATAGGAATCGTTTTCACACATTTGATATTCGCACGCAAAACACGCCATTTTTCTCAATGACCACAAAATCTTTGGAATTGGCCCATGGGCCCATGGGCCCATGGCTTTGATTTTGTTCTTAAGTTTCGACCGACATCTTATTTACGGAAACAGTAGTCAAACTTTGGAGTTTGAAGCAAAGTTTGGCTGTAACTAAAATCATTCAAGGACGTATGCGACCAATAATGATCCGAGAGAAAATCAAGTTTGACAAGACTTCCTTGTTTTTGATCACGAAGGTACTATTGTTGCAATAACACACTGCATCGAGTGCTCCATGCTCCCCTCATGGTTGTATTTTCCCATGGTGCTTTAGCTTCTGGATCGAGTCCAACCACTCCTCATCATTACGTCAGCTTATGGAGCAGTCAATGCTTGCAAAGCCCTTCACGTAAGAGTATATTGGGTATGACCAACCCCAAACTCCGTCTGTCAGTTTCCCACAGGGAGTTGTCTTATTTAACAAACAATATTGTCGCAATATTTTCTAGATGGTTCCTTCCACCCATGAGAATTGTGGATACAAAGGGGAGGAATCCTCCCTCATGCAGCTACCACTTCTTCTAACGGTAGCCACAAGATTTCATTGTCGAAAAAAAAATTCATGAAGTCAAGGTCCAGCTTCAAGTTGATCTAAAGACTGAAACAAATAATACTGGTAGTCCGTTGTGGAAATCCGAAGACCATTGCTTGCATTTTGTATTGACAAACGTCCCTTTTATTGCAGACTGTGACTGCAACTTGCATCTTCCCCGGAAGGAAGGCAGTCAACTTTTGCATTCACAAAAATTCTTGCTGAGATATATGCCTTCATAAATTGACTCGGAGTAAGTGACTCATAAAGCGTTGACTTTAGGTGGCTGTAGGAGGAAAATAATTTCTTGAATGGATTTGCTGTGTTTCGTATCCATTTTATGAATACATTTCCGTATTTCACTACCCACTTTTCTCCATCCTCCGCTCACGATGCACTTGAGAGAAGCTTGACTTGCACGAAAGTGCTTGAGGGCTACTCGTCCTTGTAAAGTTGTTTGGAAAACATTTTCATAAAATTCGCATACATAAAAACTATATGACTAAACAGACCCATTATTCAGACACCGGGATCCCGGTGAAAGTGCGGAGAAAGTCCCTGTTGCTCTCGGAAAAATGTGACGGCTTAATAAGTGAAAGTGGAAATGGAAAAGATCCACCTCCTCCTACCCACTTTTCTTTTTAATAATACAGACTATTTGCTCGAATTAAATTAAAGTATTTTACCCGCCCACAGAATTTTAGTCCCCTCTCGCTCAAGGATGAGACCGCACTAAAATAAGTCAGTGGAGAACAACAAACGGAGAAAATCTGCATACGAGCTTGTACTATGACTGCTGGAAATTACCAAAATCAACATCCGCATCCTCCCCTGAAAAACTTGTCTCCCTTGTTTTAAAACTTAATACTTAAATCCTATTAAAGTTTGTTTATGCTCTTGTACTTTTCGGCTCGTATATTTCCAAGGTGGGGTAGACTCCGTCTCCCGTTTCCTATTTGAGAATAGTTCTTCGGTGTAAAGCCTGAGCTCCTTTACTGTGTCATCTTTGCCTTGGAGGAAAGACAGACAAAACCATTCCTAGATGCACACCATTCTAGAAGCAATTTCTAATTAAGTCGGTTCTGATGGTTGGTTTCAAAGTTTCGAGTGTTAGGGAAAAATCTAGCAGTAAGCGGCCTTGAGTGGTGAATTAGTGTACTTAATTAGCAAAAGTGGTCTAAAATTGCCAATTTGAAAAACGTAAATATAGATTGCAGCTCCACCTAAAACATACTCATGTCTGTAATGACTCACAGCAAGTGAGAAACACCATTTAACTTAGAAATCGTTGGAACTAAAAAATTGCAAAATAAAAATCGTCCTAAAACATGTGCTCACATTGTATACTTGGACGAAAACCTGTACTCATTTTGTAACTTGGACGAAGTGAAAGCCCACATGTTTGCCCTGATCACGTGACTCGACCTTGGTGTCGAGTGCAAAAAACCCGGCCAAACTTAATATTCACCCAAGGGTGTAAATAGAACTGACAAGTTCAAGACGCTTTTCACTCTGAATCTGTATTGTCACCATCGATTTGAACGTACATCGAGGCATAGAAAATAACTTGATCCTTTCCGATACAGCAAACCTTGAAGAGTGAAGAACTAAAAGTGTAAAAGTTTCCGCCAAACCAAAGAATTTGTGCATCTTTTCGCTCTTGACTCACACCGAGCTAAATGTCTCCTTCCTACCAACCACGAGTACCATTTGACTCGCATTTCTTTTCCTGTTTCCTCTTCTTTTTTATCCACAACCTTCTTCTGAAGAAAGTAAGAATGAAACGAAGCAAAACGAGAGGATCTCACTATTCTCCAGAGTCTGGAAGAAACTCTTTATACGTGTTTGCATCACGTCTGGGACCTTTCAAGCTAATGCCGACCCCTATAAAGCCCGCTACTTAGTATGCATCTATTTGCGTGTTATTCTTTCTCTTTCTCTTGTTGCCTTATTGCTGAGCTGCATGTTTTTTCATTAGAGTCGTCGGACCAGCACATAAACTCAGTTGGCATGGCAGTGAAGCCATGCACCAGCATCCCAACGGCACAATGATCTCAGAGTGAATTTTCTCTTTTTTCTGTGAAAAGAATGAGAAAGAGCTTTGAATAGTGGCTCCGAAGACAGCAAATTACGCGAGTATTTAAGCTCGGCCTTTTCCCAAAGTACACGCGGTTTTAACCCTGTGCCTCTCAACGGCCAGCAATAAAAACTTCACCCTTACCTTCCAGTCGGTTTGTGGAAGGGGACGATGTGTATGAATGTGGCTGTCAGAATGTAAACAGGCTGTCTTTTAACCCTAACTATGAGAGAAGGGACGGAGCAATGCCAGTTTGTTAATGAGCCTCAAGTCATTATTTTTTGGAGCCACCGCATTATGGAAGACGTCCCAAATGGGCGAAGCTTATGCTTGGTAAAAATTACTTGGGTGATAGGCTGGGAGAAAGCGAGACGGAGGGGGAGAAAGCAGTGCTGGGGTCTGAGAATGCATACGAACAGGCAAATAGCTTGGGTTTCTTCCATAAGCAAATGGCTTGAGCTTCTACTGTAACCAAAGAGCTTGCTTTCTCTCCCTAGTTAGTAAATGAGTTTGACGGTGTACTTTTTCTCGGGCCAATTAATTCTTTAAGGAGATAAGAAAACTTTTGTTTTCTCTTTATTTAATTGTGACTAATGAGGAGTGTCACAATGGCAAGGGCGAACGCTGAAGCTTTTCAGACGGCTTTCACCGGTGTATAAGAAATAGCTTCATGGAGGGCTTTTTATGCTAAAAGTCATAATTACCTCTGTGATGAGAAAGTTTGGATGATTTCAACACAGACCCTTTGTGTGGGAAGGTAAGCAATGATGGCTTTCTCCTGCTGGGAGAAAGCGGATCTTTGTTGAAGTAACTTGACAGCCAGTCGAGACTGAAGACTGGTTACACAACGTGGTGAGTTGTGCTGAATGCACATGAAAATTTTGTATTTTTTAGCGTTTTGAAATTGAAAGATAACGGGCCTGTGGCCGCAATTAATGGTTGATATTATGGTTTTTAATGATGTAAATTCAAAAGAAACCTCTATGACTCAGCGATGACTTGATTTAGGAATATCGTATGACTGGTTCCGAAGTTATACAAGTTGAAAGCCGTACTGAGGAAATGATCATAGGACTTTCTACCTGGCATAAGATACAAAGTTCCAGAACCTTACTAATGCGTCTTGGAGTAGTAGGCGGCGGTGGTGGTGGCAAAATGACTGGGAAAGTAATTGAACAAAGGTTGGAGGGAAAGTCCCCTGAGGTTGGAGAAAAGATGATAGAAGAAAAAGATTCCGGGAAAATAAAATACACTAAAAGGTTTCTCCTCACCTGAGGTAATTTTCGCAGCATCACTTGGAATGACTGTTTCTATGATGACAGAATCGGATTTTCCGTGAGAGTTGGCCGCATAGAGGATGAGTCTGAGCCAGGATCCGGGTAAGAGACCCTTGAGGAGGAAAATTGGGGTTTCGGCCGTAAGGTTGCGACGGAGGGAGCGATTTTTCAAATCCCAGACTTCCATGACATAGAACTCCCGAAAAAGTCCATTGAGCATCGGGTCTTGATGAGAATCCTCAGTATCTCCATTCATTATCCGCATTATGGGTTGATTGGGAATGGTGGGGAGTTCGCGGACGGCGTTGCATTCCACATGAATCATCGTCATGGACTGGTTCATGACCGTGCAGTTCTCCAAAATGTTTGGCTTCACTGAATTCACCGATAGAACAATATGTCAAAGACCATCATTCATCATTAAATCGCCATATGGCAAGATAACCGGTCACATATACGCTTTCACTTCCTATCCATCTGCTGCAGTGCTTTCTCCGACTTTCTCCTCATATCTCTCCGCTCAGCCGCTCGCTTCGCTTGGTTTTTGTCGGGTCGAATGTGAGCGTCGCCGGCATGCTTGCCTTTTATTTCGGGGACTTAATCAAATCTTTTTTCCAAATAGCGAACAAATAAGAATCTGCACAACAACAGGGAGAGAGAGAAAGGGACGGAGAAAGCGAGGAGGAAACTTGTACGGGCATATCACTGCTACTCAGTCAATAAGTTTGGCTTAACGGAGTAATACGAGAGCATATAAGCTGAGAGCAAATAATAACTTGCTTTGTAAACATTGTCTTATCTGCTCGTAGTAACTCGGTAAATTGGAGCACGGTACTTGTATGAAGTCCCGGACGGTGACTTTCACTTTCGGCTCTCAGAATTTCATCAAAAGAAGCTTAGACAATGCTAATGCTATTCCTCGGTAAATAAATCAAATCATTTCCAGACTACGTGAAATTGATCAATAAGGAATTGGAAAATAATAAGGACTTTCTTCTTGTGCCACGCGACTCCATTTGTGTACAGAGCCATTCAACAAAGGCAATATTGTTTACCAAAGAAGTCAAGGAGCTCTTTACTTTTTGAAAAGAAACTTATGCAAAAAATTCCAAAAAAGCTAGGACAGATAGAATCACCAGATTGTTTGAACTTTCTCCAAGATACAACCTACATTAATGTATATGTTAAAAGTCAGTTAAAATTCATTGATAGTGGGCACTATTGCCTTAAGGCAGATGTCCGGATGGTATCATCATAGAGAGGAGTGAAACAGTTTAAAAAGTTATAAATTAATTTTAAAAATATTCGAACCTGCAGCCACGACTGTGAACACACACGGTTGCACTTGCCGCCCAATTTGGTTGCTCCCCCAGCATAGGAAAGTGCCAAAATCCGCGTCCGAATTCGGCGTATGAAAAAATCTGCTCAGATCTCCTTGAGACGCCACCCTCCCTTCTGGAATCACATCCGTATTGTCACCAGACCCGTGAAACTCCCAGTCAAACCGAAAGGCCGTAGGATTCGCCTCGACTGCACATCGAAGTGCAATCGTCTCACCCTTGGAAGCTCCGACTGTCACACCTGACTCGACTAAACACACAGGTGTATCTGAAAAAGACAGGGGGAATCAAACCAACAAGTCGCATCCTTCAATTGGAAGGGTGTAGAGAAAGTACACGGGCTTGGAAAATCTCATTTCTGTCAATCTTACATACGCGCTTTCACCACTTTCACCGTATGCTCTGCACACTTTTAGTGCATATGCAGACATAAGTACTGCTAATTTTTCCCTAGTAGCGTGTTGCTCCATTTGAGTGCATATACTCTGGAAATTACTTAATGTACGCACCCGTTAATTGAACTATTGAAAGACGTATTGTACGTGAGGGTGTACAGAACTGGCCCTCCATGGAATTGAATTCACTGACTTTTCGGATTGCCACCACAAAGTCATACGAACAAGCTTTAATTTTCCCTCCTTAAAATGCATGCAGGCTGCATGCGGTGTGCATACATGGTAAAAGTCCCTGGTAATAAAACAGATGTCAAGCTGAACATGAGCGCAGGTCGGGGTGCCATAATTTTCAACTAATCAGGCTGTCGTTATGAATACGAATTCAAAAACTTTCCATTCAAATCCATATGTCGCGGGCCTACCAGCATTCTAATCACGCCTCTCACGTTTCACGAGCTTCGCGGCTAATAACTACAAATTAGACATGAGCTGGAATTAGATTACGGTGTGACGCCATCCCGTGGCTGGATACTCCACACAATGCTTCGTCAACACACGAACGGTGTGTTACCCTCCCTGGTGGTGAAAGTACGCCGTTCCTGTAAATGATTGCGGGGAGGGAGGAAAAATACGCCGCGTTACACGCGCTAATCAGACGATAATGGGGCTTTAACTACGAAGTACTCGAGGTTGAATGAGGAAATTGAAGAAACTAACGGAGTTTTATGCACTGCATTGGGGTAAAAATCTCCCCCCGTGAAGCATGCACGGATGGTAAGCCAATGTGCTGGAATTGAAAAGCCACTTGAGCTCGTACGTGGTACTGATTTGCATTCATCCCCACTTCCGTTTATATTAATACCAGTTTTGCTAATTTTCCAGCCTGGTGAAAGGCAACAATATGCATGGATTCATATGCACGCGAGCTATGAATAATTAACCGGTGAAAGCGGTGAGGGGAAAGCAACCGTGACCGATTGGAGAAATTACTCACATAATACGCTGAGATAGACGGCATTGCTGTGCGTCGAACCCTCGGCATTACTGGCAATACAAGTGTAATTTCCTGTCGCCTTCCGGGTGATTCCTTGTAAGACCAGACTTTGGTTGCTCATTATTATTCGCCCTTCGACGCTGTGCTTCAATTCATCACCCTGTCAAAGAAGAAAAGCGACATGGTCATATTGATTTTAATTCATATAAGAAGGTATTCAAGGTATAAAGGCTTAAAATCGTTGAGGTGAACTTCACAGTTTTTACGCAGTCACTGTGTGAATCCTGAGCTGAAACTGAATTTTGACTTTGGCATACGTTAAGCATTGAATCCTAAAGTGAAAGCTGTGAAGGAACATATGGATGGTCCTTTTACTGCATTTCAAGGTGTCTGGTCAAACGCTACAGTAGTTTAGCGGTTGCTGTCCTTTTTCGGCGAAAACCGTCATTTTAACGAACAGGTTCGTTGGAATTACTAGTAACTTTGGCTTGCTGTTGTGTTTTTTACTGCTGCAAAACGAATCCTGGCTAGTAGCGTAGCAACAATGAGGTTGGACTCCTGTTTTCTGTTTTTATTAACCAAATCTCAAAATAACACGTTCGCGATACGAGAAAATCGGTAATGACCATGGGACAAGTTGAAATCAGTTAGTAAAAGTTGTCGAGTCAGCACTAGGACATTGTTTCGAACTCAAATATGTTACGGTCTATAAAATAGTTCCGATTCAAGCGATCTTTCCTGAAGACCTGTACAACAACACACTACTTTTCCGAATACGTTAAAGTCATGGACTTTAAGGGCCTGGTTCACATTCCGTGATAATTTGAACGACATCAAATCACTACATCAATAATCACCGTGGTACAATCATTCACTTCTGTGAAAGATTAACTCTTTTTCAGTTTTGGAATCCCACAATAATTTGTAGACTTTATGACATGATTACTTCTGGAGCCAAGGATGGATGAATTACTCCACGTCCGGAACCGAAGACCAATCTTAAGATGCATCACCAGGTGAAAAAAACACCACAAATCTTAGAAATTGCGACATGTTGGCGTTAAAAAATTCATCTCAGTCAGGACACTAATGGGCTGCTAAGTAGATTACCGGGAACAATGACTCACAAGATAGCGACAAGCCGGAGAAGCGTAAAAGATTTGTGTACCGGTGTGAAGGTTAACTGGGTTGCCGGGATGACAAAGCGGCTTGTGGCAATTGACTCGGCGTTTAAATGGAAAGCGGGATTTTTTCGCGGGGAGAAGAAATAGAAGAAAATGACCTGAGCAGGGCCATTAAAAATACATTTTCCAGGGAATCAATAAAGAAGCATTTGGAGGAACCAAATGGAAAAATCATGCATGAGCCAAAAGGTCGGCTCTCTTTGGAACGGGTTTTACAACATTCATAACCTCTTCAAAGGTGAGCGGAACCGAGATTCCATGAAATCCTTTTAGTACATCCCCATCATCTATCCGAACCCCTCCCTGCCACGATGATTTTCGGCGTGCTTTCTCCCAGTCTCCGCTTCCAGGCTCACCTCTTTCTCCTTCTCTTGCCGTTGCTCGCTCCTTGTGCCTAGTCTCTGTGCTTTCTCCAGGACTTTCTCCAAGCGGCAGGTTGCAAACAAGGAGTTCTTATCATTTATCAACATTATTATGACTAGTTTCCTTCTCGGAATTCCTTTGAAAAATTGAATAATGTCGCCTGGGAAAGCATTGCGACTATTTTATTGCCACTGTATTAAGGAAGCGGGGAAAAAAAGAAATCCCACTTTAAATTGCTCCGCACCAAGGAACTCTGCTCCCGTAGAAAAGAACTAGGACCTCAGCCAACGAAGAATGACTGACAGCTGACCTTTGCACACGTACCTGCACGTGGCGTCTTTCGGCATCGTCATGCCCCATTGGGGTTGCATTCATCACAGATTTTTGAACGGCAGTCCATGAAGGCAATTAACTCCTCTTAGCGCTTCAGGTATGGGGGTTTGAATCGCTCACGTTCAAGGCTGGAAATTTTTTTAATTTTGTGAAGCCATTATCAAATATGCTCCCCTACCACCCCCTGTAAGGTCGTCGAATTATTTTTTTAATTTAGAATTTTTGGTGTATCCAATCCCCCCACGGTTCCCCGGGAACGGCTTCCTGCTACGGATGAAAACCCCCCGCTAAATTCAAATAATCGACAAAGTGGCTTAATCAATTGATTTTTTTCATGCAAGTCTACAGTGGCGGCAACGCCGATAAAAGTGACAGCTTGAAAGGATTGAAATCTCCCGCTCCAAAACAGCGTTCATGATGCTGCACTGTCGTAAGGTTTGGGTCTGAATTTTAGAGTACAGAGCCAAAAAATGCTTGCACTAAAACCATGCATTAGCCCTGCAGGGCTCATGCAGCTTTCATTTTCATTGCAATGCAACTGTATGAAGTTCCACCTTAAGAGCCCCGATAGAAACCCTGGTTGGTAGGTTACGACAGTGAGGAGAAAGCACGCCGGTGATTGCATTTCAGGTTGGAGGTTCCATCAAGGGGGAAACCTGCTCCAAGTTCATGAGTCGCCCAGTCGGTTGAGCAATCTTGGAGAGGGGGATGGGAGTGAAAGCGTTTGAAATTACTTTCACCTCTTAGTTGATTCCCCAAGTTTGGAGCTGACCAAAGATGAGAGTTTATTTAGTTATTGTACGTGCTCTGAAGAGGATGCACAGACACTCACACACACATCTCCCAATTTGGTCATTCAATCTTTAACTTTTCCCGCACACATCACGCCAACTTTGAAATTATTTGAAAACTTTTGCTGAAACGGGACACCAGAGGACAAGTTGCTAGTGGCGAAAAACTACCAGAGCTAAACCGGTGGTAACTAAGTCACTTTTTCTCCCATAGCAAAATCCTGGGAAGCAACAAGAGCACAAGGTGTTAGTTAACAAGACCCAGTCGACAGAGATAGAGAGCGGGAAAATGTAAGTGTGTGTCTCTTCCGTGTAAGCGTATGAGCTGGAGAAAGCAAGGAAGAAAAAGTCGGATGAGAGAATTTTGCCCATTTCCCACGTCTTTCCCCAAGGACCGGAATGCTTTCACTAGTTACTTTCTCCGACCGAAGTAGCACCAGCGTATATTTACTGCTTGGTCCTTCACCTCCGGGCGGGATCGTGCATCACTTGATCGGGATGCACGGAAAAATTATCTCTTGTCCAACTTAAAACCTGACTAACGGGCCCATAAACTATGAATTAATTGGCCGTTAAGGTGTTTCACGCCCTGTTCTCCTGCTCTAACAAGTGAGAGGAGAGCACAAGGCCAGAGGCTTTTTCCGAACGAGAAATCCCACCGAATCCTCTGACACTACTTGTCGTCTCAAGAACAGTCTTAACTCAGGACGTTACTGAATGGTGAAACACTCGTTGGTCTCGTGGCTAGAGCCGTGCTTCTATCAACTCCATGCTTTAGAAGTTTGCAAACTAGTGCGGCATTCTTGTTAAAAAAAGTTCCCAGGAAGTGGATTACTCGTAACGAGAAAATATTCTCGGCTGCTCCCCCTCCCCCAGGCGGGTGGCTTAGAGTAACCTTGTTTTTTTGCTGAATGTGGGTTGGAATCATGGTAGGGGTAGCGCATTCACGCCGAGCTATTAATTCACACCGACAGTTTGTCTGTCGGTGATGGTTAGAGAAGGAGTAGATTATAGAAATTACGCGTAATTCGGCTCTTGAAATAATGGCCTTGAGCATGGTACACAGCTTGCAATTGTCACTGTCATCAGCTCCAGACTTGCGAAATTACAGTGTTTATCAAATTAGCTAGGGACGACCGATTTAACGGTATTGGTAACGGTAACTGGTGTAGGAACTGGGGTGGACCATCAATTAATTCTATCACTATCGCTGACCAATAGACTTAGAGTTAGGCTGGTTTGGTCATTGCTGTCTGCACTAGTTTTTGTTTCCTGTTCATTATTGTTTTCACAGCTAATGCATACAGTTTGGGTAAAATTGGACGCCATAATCAGGAAATTCCTTTCATGTATCGAGAAATCAGTGACAATCACTGATTGCATCTTTGCTATCTGTCACGCCATTGTTGGCTTGCCATAAGCTGATAAACGTATCTCGTAACGTTCCTTTCCCATCGTTTCATTAGTCTGCCACGTTCCAAATTCAGGTGTTGTAATACCGATAATGTGATGTGACCAATTAGAACTATCACCGAAAGAGTCCAATCATGAATTAACTAATTAGAGTTTTAATGCTGTTATCAGAATGAATCGTCCTTTTGTCAATTGACGAAGATATGATATCTAAATTAATTAGTAAGTGATAACAATAATTTACCATCAAATCTCCTATCATTTATGCAATATCTCATCAACTCATGTTACGCTTTACAGACAAATGGGTAACGTTACAGTTACGTGAGACTGTTTTTTGGGAACTTTGGCCAATGGCCATATGCACAAGCAGGAGACTTGAAATTAAACGGCATATGTGCACAGTTCAGTTGTTCAGCATACCCTTTCTTTTCCACGGGACCCTAAATAGAACTAATGCCTAATTAAGTTCACTGTACGTATAACGAAGACGGAACATGGGTTGAATAAAAAGAGGGAGTGAAATATGCCCACTTACGTTGAAAAGCCAGACTAATTTGGATACTTTGGGGTTGGCTTGGATTTTGCATTCAAAGTAGACGTCAGTCCCTTCTTTGATATCCATGG
>VRMD01001003.1:0-19654 GCA_009872375.1 Sminthurides bifidus | reverse complement strand
AGAATTGCATCAAATACTTGCAGAAGTCTGGTCTGTTCTGTAAGAATAATTTCTTCAGAAACGGTTGAAGGACTTTCAAGTTCGAGGCTTGCTGTAGGCCGTAGCTTGCTACTCATTACCAAGACAACACATGTTTGATTCTCGAACCAAGCAAATTTCCCTGCCTCAACATTTCATCTGTACTTTTCAATCTCATCTCCCTTATGTACATATGTAAGAAAGAATGAGATTCGCACAGTCGCCGTCTATCACCAGAATTCTAATTACAATTACACAGGTGCCAATTCCTAAGAAGAAATACATTACGACCACGACCCTTATCAGAGTCAAAGATTGCGGAATCGATTGTCTATTTTTAGGTCTGATGTGATGTAACGGCTCCGTTGCCTAATGAGTGCCACATGTGGGTCGCGATCGACATGAATGCTTTGGTGCACGAAAACAAGATCAGACTCACAGAAGGAGATTTTGGCTCGGTCAATGGTATTGAAAAGCAAGAAGGCCAGCCGTACTCATTTGCAATTCTGACACCGCAGGTTAAATTAATTTACGTTTGAAGAGATCATCATCAACTGCTTCATTATACATGTAACCTGTACGACAAGACCACCATAGCTCATTTCCTGATACACATCGCCACTTGATCGTTGAGGTGTGATTGATCTACTTGACGGTTTTAATAGCTTTTGCTAACATTGACGTCCTGTAACGGTGAACGATAATCGAGACAGTGAACTAGTACATGCTTCATGCTCCATTCGAGTTTAAATGAGTCCGTCTCCTCGGGTCGGTCCTCGCATCTGCAATCTGTGGTTTAATTTCAGGCAACAGCATCTAAAACTGGATTGAGGTTCGAATGCGAGATGAATAGCTAAAAGAGGGAGGAGAGCGATCAATTTTTTAACGGTTTAATATGTGCATCAAAGTTTGAGCACGCCTTGAATACTTTAAGAATATGACGGCATTGCAGAGGACTTTAAGAGCTTCCGAGTGTGGCGTCGGCTTTTTCCGTTTATGATTCTGTTCCGGAGTGACTCATTCATCTTGAGCTCTCGAGCTGATTGTGCTATTGTGCTCAATGCTCTTGAGTTCATTTACAGTTACAGGAGAAGGAGCAGATTTAGCCTGGAGCAAGAACCGTGAAGCTGCAAGCCATGTCAGAGATTACTTGTGAATTTCGTTTCAATATTAACTGATGCGGTGAAAGCAAGATGAAAAGTTTGAATTATTGAAATCCTACTTCCCTAGTAAAAGCCACGAGCCAAAAGCTCTATTCTGAAGGATCACCTGCACCTGGATCCAGAAATGGGCTTTCGCCAATGAATTTATTGCAACCCAACATTGGAATGAATAGAAGTACCTGAAGTTGATGGAGAGGAGGATGTTCTGCTTCCCTTTGTGCAAGTTGAAAGTAAAGTAGCATCTTCAGAATTTGCGCTGCAAATTGAATGAGCAGTGGAGCCGCAGAAGCCTATGCTGGGACTGAAACTCGTGACTTTGCATAATAGCTTTGATGAGATAGGGCACCGGAGCATTAGCCAGTGCTGACTACTAACAAGGAGGGCTATTACTTAAGGATAAAGTTCTTGAGTTCGCATATAACCTGCAATCTCAGGAAAGAAGGCTTTGCTTACTGGAGCTGGGAAAAGTTCCTATTCATTATTTAAAAGTGGTGCAAGATCAACGGACTAGGTTTTAGTTCGCTTCTCAGGTGGAAGGAGACCTAGTTAAGCATAAACTTCCCGTGAAATGGTAAAGAAAACTAGAGGCTGAAATTCCTAGGATTACCTCAAGACACGAACGCTTCTGTAAGAGTATCTTTATCAAGACTTCTCAAGAAAGGGATTACTCTTGTTTACGCGGATTATTACTTACGTTGACGTAGATCAGGACCTCGGGATCTTCGCGTCTTGTCATGCAGTGATAACCGTCTTTGTTAGCATAAGCCATCTAGGAATTCTGAGGCAAGACAATCCACTAATGGGATTATCCTTGAACCGGTGCCAAGCAATGGTGACACCACGAGGAGAGTAGCCCGAATATGAACTAGGAATGTAAGGAATTCAAGTTACAAAAACAGTCCCACCACATTGCACTTCCATAGTGGTAAAAATGTCACCTGCAATGGTACGAGGCATAGGTCACGGGTCCCGGTTAAGGGTTAAGTGTACAATTATTTAACTACACAGCCCCCTTAAGGAATCAGAGAACCCTCACCTATTGTACTCCGAACGTCACTAATTTCATTCAGTTTTAACTTCGACGGGAAAAGTTTGCCACCTCGAAGTGCTCCATTTTAGATTGTCACATAATTGTGCATTAAACTTCCTATCCTAATCTAAACAGCGAGTTAAATGCTCAGGGTCGGCGGATATGGTACTTTAATCTAGATTTGTCAGGCTTACGAGTTGAATCACCTTGCAAATAAGCAAACAGCTCATTTTGCAACTCATTGTTTCTGATGAGGCGTTGACGACTCTTCTTTTATTTCTCTTTATCTTATCTCCTCATTAATTTCAGGAATGCTTTGGTTCTATGCAACACAGCAGTAATTACGACCTATCACTTGACTCTGTCTCTGTCTTTCACACTTATTGATTTTGCGTTGAAGTCAACTTGAATTGAAATGCATTCATTACTTGGTCGTGATGCCCCGCTGCTCGCAATTAAATATGCAAAACATCATTGCGCATGGCTCCCACGCAAAATGTGTAGCACGGGCTCCAATTGTAGTAAAAGCCACAACGTTGCGTCCTTTGCCTTTAGAACAGATAGGAAAAAAACTGTTTCTTCCACTGTGATTAAACACTTCGAACAGCATAAGTGATAATATCCTTAAGCCTGCTCTCAAGTCAAGACTTTTTCCACGCAATAAAAAGCTACTGCAAGATAAAGAGACTTTTGCTCATTGCTCAGGCAGTGGTGCCAGAAGAGCGGTAAAAGTTAATGAGGCAAAGCACTCCAAGTCTGTAAGTATCCTTCCCCAACGTAAAAGAAGCTGATTCATGACTAAAGCAGCTCTTTACAACCGGTAGAATAAGGTTAGGGAAATTGGTGGCTTTGTCTTGTACTAGACATCAGTCTAACCAAACAACACGTCTCTGAGTTCTTTGCAACACCATTTCTTACTTTTTATCGCTATTCCATTCATTCTCAGGAAGAACTACAAATAAAATGCATACTGCAAGTGTTACGAAAAATGCACGAAACATTCTTTCAGCTCTGGTCAACGAGAAATTACCAGTCCTGGACTAGTATCGTCACTGGAATGGTGGCTAATTTGAGCTCAAACTGTGAAGTCGAAAAGAATTTTGTTGTGAGAAAGCAGTCAATTCAAGCTTGCAGGTAGATGTTCGATGGGGTTTACAGGAAAATTGTATTAACGAAGCTGGATTGTCCTGATGAAACTTGGAGGAAAAGAAGTTCAGTTGATAATTACATGCCCTCCATCTACATTAATTCGATATGGAGCCATCACACCCGTGGTGAAGCCGCAAGTGTTGCCAGGCCGCAAACCACATACTTAACGCATCAGTGCAATGATGCGGTTATCCCAAGATTAAAAGTTGCCCAGTTTCTTCTTCAATGCGGTTTCTGAGAAGTGTTTTCTTACCCAATTGAGTTTGTGTATTTACTGGGTTGGGTCCTTGCAAGATTCTTGTAAGGCTTCATCAAACTGTGTATCTAGAAAAAATTGATGGAAATCCTAAGAAAATCCCTCGGTAAACAGAGACCATTACATGAATAGCTTCAATTTGAACAACCTACTAAGCCCAGAAGCGGATTACACGCTATATTGAAGTATTGAACTTAATCACAAGAGCGTAACCCAGGATGCGATTACGTTATGGCTTTTTTCACAAGAGCGTAACTCAGGATGTGATTACGTTATGGCTTTTTCAAGCCGTAAGTATACAGAGACTAAACGTTTACTAGGTTTAAGATGGAAGATTAGCTGCCTTACTTAGCAGCTTACAGTTTCGGCTTGTAGACTTTGATTCCTACTTCGGAAACTGCGTTTTCATAGCAGCTTTCCGTTCCAAGTCCTTTAACTGCTTGGAGCACAAAGTTATGAAGAATTGGCTATGGCCATTAGAAAAGAAACTGGAATGAAGATTCTTAGCACTGTTAATTCTCTCTGCNAAGTTATGAAGAATTGGCTATGGCCATTAGAAAAGAAACTGGAATGAAGATTCTTAGCACTGTTAATTCTCTCTGCCCTTTCAGTGCTGCTTCTTCTGTAACTCAATATGTACCGCTTTATCATATGCTCGACTTCACTCCTTGGGAGAGCTCAGTGATCTGTTAGAATTTTACAACCCCTGCCCTGCTGGTCAAGCTGTCAAACGCATTAAACATCACGTAATGCGTAACCTTGCCATGAAAAACTACCAAGGCATAAGTTACGTTAGTTGCCTGAGAGACTGACTCGATCGTCGGTGGGGGAGTTGAAAAGGAAAATATAGCCGAGTCGTAGAGCATTATGTTGCATTGCCTGCCAGAAAGCTAAATAAATGTTGTTGGTGGCATTTGCTACAAGTCTGAAGTCTGGCAGTCCGTTACTACACAAGTGCTCAGGTGCGTGAGCGTAGGAGTATGAATACGAAAGGATATGCGATGAATAGATTCACATTTATGAAGGGGACCGTTTCGCTCGCCTTGCCCCTTTCATCTTTGTTGATCTCATCGGTTAGAATTTAGAAGTGGAACCAGTCTCGTAGTGTTCGGCGGCTTGCAGAACTGGAGACAGAGAAAAAAGGCTTGCTGTAGTACGAGCTGGAGGCAAAAATTTAGCTCATTTTAGCTTTCGAAGAAAGACACACACCTTTATAGCTCCTTAGCTTCTTCGAATTGCATTGTACCTGCAGCCCGATGGCTTAGCTCTTGCTCCTAGTATTGTGGAGACGAGACTGGAGACTTGAGGTGCTAGAAAATGGTCTGAGAGAATATTGTAAGACTACCGCTTTTACTAGGACCAGAGGAAGCAATGTAACAATGATAAGAGAGCCTGTCTGGAGTCAGAGAAAAAAGGCTTGCTGTAGTACGAGCTGGAGGCAAAAATTTAGCTCATTTTAGCTTTCGAAGAAAGACACACACCTTTATAGCTCCTTAGCTTCCTCGAATTGCATTGTACCTGTGGCCCGATGGCTTAGCTCTTGCTCCTAGTATTTTGGAGACGAGACTGGAGACTTGAGTAGCTAGGAAATGGTCTGAGAGAATATTGTAAGACTACCGCTTTTACTAGGACCAGAGGAAGCAATGTAACAATGATAAGAGAGCCTGTGTGACTCGGCCGTGTTGTTTTTTACGTTTGAGCGGTAGTCTACGCGCTGATGATGAGGTGTTTTTTGTGTGCAAATACGCCATGTGTGAGTCATCCCTTGGGAAGCTGTGATCTTCACCGTCTTTCGTCTTCAAGTCTCTCTTTTGAGTTCACGCAGTTTAGTTGCTTGAGTGTTGAGTCAAGTGGCAGTGCCGCCTTTGAATTGTTTGCAAGACTGTTACACTAGGCAGTAAACTTTGGAGAGCCCGGATCTTATTTCGGGTTGAGGCGAATTCACTTGCAGTTGCTAGGCAACGGATACTGAAGTTGAAATCGGAAAGTGCTTCTGTTTGAACGATTGGTTTCGGATATTGTGCAAGTGTTCGTTCAGTAGTGCTGGTGCCACTGAACTGTGTTGTTATTCGCGTAACGGAGTGAGTGCAATTGCTAAGAGTTGATTTCACAAGGAGGAAATTCGGGCGTTGACGTCGACTTTCTGGCAAGGTTAGTTTGGCTCTCCTCTGAACGTTAGCGTGAAGAACAACGTGACAGTTTACATGCGATGATGAATGCTACTTTTGTGCAACATCAAAATACTTGAATACATAACCTTTTTGAATTCTTAACAAGAAACTTAATCGGTATTTTACTCCTGGCGGATGCGCATTAGTTGGTTTTGACAATTTGGAGCTTCAATGTTCACAATGTTCATGAGAACGAGTTAGAGTAGAAAAGGTGTGGAAAGGTTTTTGCATTTTTGTAATTGAAAAATTTGCATTGCAATTCTGAGCCTGTGGGGGTGTAACCAGAAGAATAATGGAATCATTAGCTCGTTCGCCATTATTTGCCAATAGCTTTTGCAAACAGATGAATCAATGAATAAGTTCAACAAGCTCTCAAGTGTCAGTCATGGCAGCTGAATACCCTTGCCTTGTTACATCAGTGGGTTTTAGCTATCGTGGTGTCAGCTTCGGTGTGAAACCTTTTAACCTTATCTGTCAGGAGAGATGCATGTCCTGGACTGTTTATGGCGTATATGCCAAATACTTGGAATTGAAATCACAGTGGGGCTTGTTGTCTTGACATATTATATAAGAAGTGATGATGGTGATAAAACTTTGAGGTGTGAAAAAATCCGAGTGTGGGGGTAAACAATCTGTAACAGGAAATGATTTTGCAAATATGAGCTTTATATTTATCGGTGAGATCAGTCTAACTCCAAACTAAGCATATTACAATGTGAGACCTTGTTGGAATGCGATTCCAGAGCGTTTGGCCTAGCTCAGTCAGGAGTTCGAAGATGACGTTGTTATTGGCTAAACCTACACAACAAGTACTGATACAGGACTAACTGAGCCAGGGCTGTTAACAGTGGGTTGGATACTTGGTATTCACAGTCTTAACGGTCATGTGCAGTCAACGCCTCGTTACTCTGTTCTTAGTTAATTCAGTCAGTTGATTTCAACTTATTATTCAGCTCTCATTTGTGGGTCATAGTCAAAGTTCCATGGTCACTTTATGAAGTCCAAGAAAGTGAATTGACTGAGAGCTCAAATATCGCTTTACTCGTTTTTCTCTGGCTTAAGACATGCCATCGTGGAACAAATGTTCTTTCCTCATTTAACTTCGGGACGGGACCAAAATCACGAGAAGTAACAGAACACGTGGCTGATATTGGCGTCACTTAATTTCAATTCCATGCTTCTTCTTTGTCAGTAATTTATCTTGAATCCACACGGCATAATTCATGAGTTCATGTTTTTTTGGCCATTCCAACAAAACTTGAAAACATTTGATAGACTTTGCCGGTGATCTCATCTAACTAAAGTTGCTCCAAGTCGGTATGAATTTCCATGCACTCCTTTGTAGAAATTGACGCTGGAACGAATCGTGGCAGCTGCCACCATACATCATGTCTTCAACTTGCGAATTAAGTTGCCATACTCCATGTAGCTTTCAACGATAAACCATCAAACTTTGTGGACGGTCCATGCGTAGAATATAAATATTAAGCGATTGGCAGTTCAGTAGACCAAATTATGTCCAGCATCCTTCCAGGCATAATCTACCACGATATGCAATTTAAGTTGAACTTCCAACTCCTGGAGTTAAAAAAATGAAGCTTAATTGATAGATGACGACAGCTATTAGAGCCACTAAAGCTTTAATTGATCACGATTTGCATGTCATACACCCTGTGTCTCAGGTCTCAGCAACCTAATTTGTATTCAAGGTTTTCGAACCTTACTTCTAACCCCTCGGCTACGTTAGTTAAATGGTAAAGCTGTAAAAATACGCTACCAGTACTCACTACCCACAGACACGTGCTTTGCCGCAATCAATTTCGTTTCCTCGTTTCGTTTGTTGCCAAGCCATGATAGCTCCCATAATAACTAGCGTTGGTGCTAGTAAAGCGCATGAAGCATAAAGTATGAGCAAATTCACTTGCAAAACCGATGCAAAACAAGATTACCAAGAACCAATTCTCATGTTTTCTAAGGAAGGAGCATGTGAGAAGAATTCGCAACCTTGTAACTTTTAGTGCATGAAATGCATTTTAATCTTCTCATCTGCCTTCATCCAGCAAGTAACAAGTCTTTACTCCTCAGCAAAGTTAAATCACACTCTCCTCTCATTGTAATACCTGATGAGAGTAGCCAAGTTACATGCATTGCACTGTGATGTACTGATGACGACTATGAATTAAGTAACGATCTGAAAGACTTTAAGAGCGTACACACGCTACATTTATGAGACTCTCAGGTTTTTATCCACTTGCATCACCTCTGTGAGGAAAAAAGCACGTGAATCTTTTGTCATGCTGGATGGTGCTCCTAGATGAGGAGATGAGGAGATTTTAATAAGAAGGGTGGGACACAAGCCACAACTGTTGGCGGAAGGTTAAACAAACGCACGTGTTGATGCGGAGGAGGATTTGCTTTGCTTTGTGAAAATCAGCGATCAGTGCAATTTCTCGAACTATGAAAAATTTGTCAGGAAAAGACCAGTTCTATCCAAAGACTTTCGGGTCGAATCTTATAAAATACGATTAGGAATCAACCATTAGGTCGACTATTTGACAAGCCCAAGCTGTTACACCAACGTTTCCATAAATCCAAAGGAATTGTACAACGCAGGGAATGTAATCCATCGATCGAATGTAAAGTCCTGGACGAATTCAACACTAAAGCTAGTCAAGTCATTGCATAACGACAACCGAAACCTAAGCAATGCCTACTGCATAACTAATGGCCAAAATCGACTATTGTGGACACCAACCGTGTCAACTTTTGGCCCGTTTCTTGCATATTTTTCTCTCCAGCATATCGTAGAACAAAGTAAAGGTGGAACAAAGTCGAAATTAACTGCATGTAGCCCACACATTCACAGTCTACGAAAGGGCAAATAGAGGATGCCGTCGGAACGTGAAGTCGTGCTATGAAATTACATTGGCTTAACCTTTTGCTTTTGTTTCTTGGCAGGGATTGAAATTCGGAAGCGGTTTTCTCTGACACCCGTGTCCGGGTAGCAAAAATAAGAAGAGATTATAGCCAACGACTACCGTGTCTGCATACCGCATCGAGTTACCACGTTTTCTGCACCTGGTTCGGTAATTCACCATGTTCAACGGTTCAGCTTGGTGGATTGCTGCAAAGCGAGGCAAGAACCCAAAAGAAAAGAAATTAACGGCAGGGGAAATACCCAAGAGGAAGAAGAAACTTACAGGCGATACTCCCTAGCCCAGAGCAAGAAAAGATTTTTTTACACAGCTTATAGTGGAAGTGAATTCTACTTCAGGAATTGAAAATAATCGTGACAAGCCAAAGTTTTGCTCAAGGAGTAAGTGAATAAGCTGGGGACGTGAGAAATACTGGCGACAGACAAAATTGCAGTGCTGTACTACGTTTTCTTGGTTTCAAGTGTACAAAGAAGTAAGGCAGACCCATGTGCAAAAATACTGCTTTGCCAGATCCTTAACACACGAAAAGGCAAGAATACAAACGGCACGGTGTTTGCTAAAGGTGCAAGTTGGAGCTACGGCTACGGTGATATACTGATTGTAACACTAAAACTTAAGTGTGGAATTGCAAATCGCAATTGCAGAGGAAAGGAAACGAGCCATTGAATAATACACGGCTTCTAATGAATTTGCTCCTGAGCTATTATGGATGGAGGCGGTGGATGTTGGAGAGTAGAGAGGCAAGTGACTAGTTTCAGCCAGGAATCTCATACCCGGATTCTTCACCGGCAGTTCAGGCGGAGCACTCGTGCAGCTGCTGCTGCTGATCATCATCGGGAGTTGATACGGCAAATTAGTTTGTCCCCACCGCCGCAGCTGGTAAGTGTTAAATATTTTAATTGGATTTTTTTTTGTATTTTAGCTACTGTTTTAGGTGCAATTAGTTCAAATTTTGGATTTATTTTGTGAAAAGTTGTTGGCGTTTGGGTGAAGTTGAGTTTTGAATCTAATGCATTGCAGTGCATTCGCATGGGGATGAGAAAATCAAGTACTGTGACTATGAATTATTTCTGAAGTAATGCTTTGAAAGAGCAATTAATTTTGATTTATCTAATTTGAATTATTTGTACCTTGGAATAAGTGGATCACAATTAAGGTGACGAACTTGAATTTGGTGAATTTGGTGATATGTTTGTTTGATTGAGTTTAGGCGCGTGCTTTCTTAAAGAAAGGCAGTCAAAGTCAGGCTTTCAATAATGTTTTCTAGTTTCGATAATTGGTGAAAGAAAATTGGAATTGTTTTTCGTATGCTGGTTTACACCGCTCTCGTGAAGATCGAGCTTAATTTTTAACGAACTTGAAGGCTTTGAAGTTTCAGCCTGTTGCAATTATAAAATCACCGATGAAGTGACATTATGACTGGGCTAAATGTTTCTTTAATCTGGAGCTCATATCTTCAAGGTTACTATCCGTAATCTTGGGGACTAATTAGATGGGAATAGTGTAAATTGCGGCAATGCTTCATGCGCCATAAAACGGCGGTTCAGTTTATCATGCAGTTTAGGTTGAGAAACTTGCAGTGCGTTTTCGAATGCTTGTGAAATGAAGTTTGGTTCGCTTGCGTACAAGCAAGCAGGTAGGTATTGTAGACTGAAGAAAACGTAGCTGTAGCTTTTAATAAGTATCGTAATTGAACAGCTTTCTTGGGTGAGACAGAAGGGAAATTGAACTGGGCTAAGCCTGCCGGACATCGCATCATTTGTCATTGAGTGGACTGTAATCTTCAAACGATAATCGATGTTTCCGTTGAGAAATATGATAAGAAGATTCTAGACAGCTATCCTATTTATGTGTTTGAGTGTCCGAGAATATTAAACAATGGTTTTGTCCCCTGAATTTCAGTTCAAATTAAGTATGCGCTTAAGTTCGAGGACAGGCTTATCTTAATCTGTCGTGGGTTTCACCTGCAATGTCATGGATTGCCTGGGCCTGATTGTCGGGGAGGTTTAGAGCTGTAATTCGCGACGTAGGATTTCACCAGCTGCTGGTTAAAGGTGTCTGTTTTACTCAATCATGGTTGACTTTAGTAGAAAGTGTTAAGAATAGAACAGAATGTTGACAGTAAGTCATGCAAGGTTGGGTTCATATGGTGCTGTATGACTAATTTCTGTGGCATTGAAAGCCGTGTGGGAAAGAAGTGTTGGGATTGGAATAAGGATGACGACGGGGAGTTTAGTTTGAATGAAGTGAATCATTTCCACTTTGCTGAATGAGCGTGGAATTTGCAAACTTGTTTGCTGCAGTTGGAGCATTAGCGACTGAGGAATTCGGGTAGGAGGGGTGATTTCCGTTGTTTTTCGTGGGTTTCCTGTGAAGCAAGAGTTTCAAAAATGTTGTGATGGTTGCTTTATACGGAAATTCGTGGTACCGAAAAGCTTAAAGTGGTAATTAATTGCTTGAATGTTTGTTGTTACAGGCATTCGGATCCATGATGGAGGGGATGAGGGAAAACAGTTTTGATGGCTTCGGACCTTCGTCTGAACTGATGAAGCAGAAGATGGAGCAGCTTTCAATGAAGACTGGAAGAGAAATGAAACTGTTGGGGGGAATGGACTTGAGGAGTAATTTGAAAGGTTTCGGTGATATGCAACCAAACATGGCACTAAATTTTGACGGATTTGATAAGCTTCTAAGCGGGGATTCCTTATTGAAAGAGGGGGCATTATCAATGTCTTCCTTGAGAAGTGAGAAAGCGCAGGTGTTCGCTGCTAGCAAGTCGTTATCTACCCAGAGTCAAAGCACAATGTCCGGGAGCGTTAGCGGTGGTGCTTGGATGAATGTTAGTGTGCAAGAGAAAAGTGAGAAGGATGCGGTGCAATCAGTGCTAACGAGTGTGAACAACAAAGTAACTACGAGTACCATTGCAGCTAAAACAGTTGGAGTGTCTGCAATGGGGATGACGAAAAGTTTTTCATCGTCTTCAGGTTTTCCACTTTCAGCTGTTAATGGCCTAAAAGTGAATAGTCAAGGCAATACTAGTGTTAGTTTACTGGATTCGCCGGATGGAAGCAATAATGAAGGGTCAATTCCATCGCTCCACAATTTTGTCTCTCCCTTCCGTCGGCCTTTCGGTTTCAGGAACTTTGATAGACCTTTGTGGACAGATATTGCTGAAGGTTTTAAAGACAATCAGCGCCTAGCCTGGGATCCTTGTGTTGAATCAAAAGATAAAAACTTCTTCTAGTCAAATGCAGTTCTGTGCTTCCCAAAGGACTGTGGTGCAGTCCGTTAACGGGGAAGTTAGGTAAAAACTACTTTGTTATCTTCACATCTTTGCTATATTCTGCTAATCCTAGTGATAATTCTCACCTTATACCAATGTAAACTTCATTAATTTTCTGAATTTTTTGTCCATAGAGCTTTCCAAGATCAAAACCAAAAGTTAATCATGAGACATTCTTACGGTGCTTCGGAATCCGAGTCAGAAGATGATGACGAGGACGATGTCAAGATGCTCACATATGAAGCGAAGAAGCAGTTACCTTATCAGGAGAAGCTGGCTATATGTGATACACCGCAATACCCTCCATCAGAAATGGATGACACAAGCTCCATTAGTACCGTCTCGCAAGACAACGATAGGTACAAACAACTGCACGCAATTCTTAAATTTTCACTGATATGAAATACTGGTATTTACTCATTTGCTCACCATTTTGAATTTTGATTGCTGTTTTCTAGCGTGATATCTGGTGGCACAATAATATCGCCGCCGATAACTCCTGAGCACAAACGATGTCATAAAGTAGCACAAGAATTGTTAACGACTGAAAGAACCTATGTAAGGATTCTACACCTCATCGATCAAGTATTTCAGTTTCGAGTCGATCAGGAAAACAGAGCTCAACAAATGTTCCCTCCTGAAACTATTACGCAAATGTTTTGTAATATTAAGTCTCTTTATAAACTACACAACGATCATCTGCTTCCGCAACTTGAAAAACGACTGAGCGAATGGCAGGAAGAAAAACCTCGTATAGGTAGGCTTGAATGAATTTTATGGTCCCTGCTGTTTTTTGAATAATTTGACGAATCTTATCATCATTTAATGGTTTTTGTAGGCGATATAATGAAAGACTTTGCTCCGTTCCTGAAGATGTATTCGGAATACGTACAAAACTTTGACAACTCTATCAACTTAATCAATTTATACAAGGAGAAAAACTCGAGGTTTGCCAAAATAATTACGGAAGTGCAGGTAAGCAATTGCGTTCAACTTAATCAATTTATACAAGGAGAAAAACTCGAGGTTTGCCAAAATAATTACAGAAGTGCAGGTAAGCATTTGTGTTGGTAGCGGTCGTTTCAGGCATACAAAAAAGTTCAGCGAGATTTAGGTAATTTATAATGAACTTTTATTGCATTTTTATGTATCAGCAAATGGAAGCTTGTGCTAACCTTCCGATCCAACATCACCTCATAGGACCTATTCAACGTATTCCACGATATCGGCTGTTGTTAGAGGCCTATCTCCGCAAATTGCCTGAGACATCCGTCGATCGACCTGATACCGAAAGTAAATTGATCTGCACGCCTAAGAATTTATGAGTATCCTCTTGATTGAATCAGTCGGATTAATATTTAAAACTTATAATTTGTAGAAGCTCTTGAAACTGTGTCGAAAGCTGCTGAGCACGCTAATGATGCCATGCGCCGCATAGCTGGTTTCAAGAAACTATTAGAAGTACAGGAACAAGTCAAAGGTGCTGTAGATCTCGTGAGTCCAACCCGTGTCCTCATCAAAGAAGGAAAAATTTCAAAAATTTCAGCCAGGTCTTCTGATCATCAAGAGCGTTATATTTTTCTAGTAAGATAATGTCGATTGCTTCACCTAAAATATGCGCTTTTGAATTGTACGAGTATGAATGGAGTAAGTTACAAAAATTTTCCTTTACAGTTTAGTGATATTGTGTTGCTTTGTTCCTTGCGACCAATGGCCAATCGTATGATATCATCTGCTCCTTACCAGCTGCGGGCAAAGCTAGACGTAGCAGAAATGACTGTCAACGAAGGAGATGATCTCGAGGTTGTGAATACATTTTACATTCAGGATCACAACAAGCGCATAGAACTTTACACTTCTACAGCTGAGGAAAAGAAAAGTTGGATGGATGCTATGTGGCAAGCTCGAGTGGATTTGGTGGAACGAAAGTCATCGCTTCGACTAGGATCCATTAGCCCAGCTGAAGAAGATTTGGGCATCAAGGAGCCTCCCAAAATTAAAAGTGACTCAGTGAGCAAGTGTATGGAATGTCACACCAAGTTCACCATGCTTACCCGTCGGCATCACTGTCATGCATGTGGGAGTGTAAGTTTAATGATTTTGAAATCTCTTCTTCCTGTCTTTTCTACAAATCCATTCGTCGATTACGCTTATCAGTATTTACTAAGGTTTAGCTGAGAGTTTGCAGCGTAATTACCTTTACCTATAAATTTCTAAAAGAAATAGTCTTGTTAATGCTTTTGAAATCTTTTGCAATTTTCAAGAAATTTAATTGTTTTTAGGTGGTTTGTGCCAAGTGCTCGGGTGCCAAATTACCTTTGCAGTATGCGGGTGGCAAGTCTTGTCGGGTCTGCAAAACCTGTAAAAATGTTCTCGAAGAACGAATTAATCCATCTAAAAGATCAGATAGTCCATCATTATCGTCACCAGATGACCCTCTTCAAAAAGTTCAAGGAGTATTGGACGTAAGTAAAGTGTTGTTTTTGGCACTATGTTGACCATTAAAACGGAAATATTTAAATACAGCGTCATAGAATAAGAGCCACGAACTTTTGACTGTTTTGACCAGGTTGCAGCTTCTGCTCCTGCAATTCGAAGTGGCAATCTAAGCCTAAGACTTCGGGGCAAGAAGGAATGGCATCCGCGTTGGTTCGCTTTAAGAAGCGACTTCGTAATGTACTGTTATGCGAAGGATACAGACCAACAAGTAAGTCTTGCCGTATCCCATACTTCTGCTTCAGTTATGACTACGCGAAATTCTAGGAGCTCTCGACTAATGTTTTCGTTTCGCTTAGGCCATGACTGCCACTCCAATGCCAGGAATGAACGTAGTAATGGCAGATTCCTTGCCGAAATCAGAAACCAGCAGTTTATCCAACTCGGAAAGAGACAGATGCTTCCGTGCTGCTCATGAGACTGGTCGCAAGAGTTATTTGTTTATGGCTGGAAGTCGTGAAGAGGCTTTGAATTGGGTTCAGTCTCTGCAGCTAGCTAGCAAAGCTGAACTTGAAGCCAATAATTCAAGCGCATAGTTTTCTTATCCATAGCAATCCCAGACATATCAAACACTAGCTGTTTAAACAGAATCCCTAATTTGTACATAGAGATGTAGTCTTTTAGGGTAAAATTTGATTGTAGTGTACCTGTAATCTCTTATGTTTTCTTTCAAAAAGTTTAAAAATTAACTCTTGATAATTCCAGTGTCCCCAATAGGTTAATAATTTTATTTGTTTTAAAACAGCATTGCACACAAACACGCGCAATGTACACCGACACATCAAGTCACATTCGTAAGTCAAGTTTAACTGAAGTTCCGTGTGTGAAGCCCCTGGTTCTTGTTGAGTCATCCGTTGGCTTACCTATTCAGATATAATTATGTTACTACCAACTAGATATAATGAGTATTTTAGATAGATTACAATATTTTGCAAACCTACAGCCCCTTTAGGCTCTATCTGTAGCTTAGTTCTGTTCTGTGATTAACTTCACATCAGTCATAGAAAGCCACCTATGTGTTGACACACGAGGCTGTTACAAACATGGCACGGAGTTCCTCTTCGTTGTTGTGAAATATTATACATGGGCTACCTAATTAATTAATTAGTTTTTTTAAGTATTAGCATTGTAAGAATTTCACGCTTCAGTGTTACAGTTGCGCAACAAAGTGTGCTTTCAGCACAGGCTTCAAGCCATAGTAAGCATTACTTTTATCGTAATTTAATAATTTATTACTTTGTGATAATGCTGTAAAATTGACTTACACTTATCGTACGAAAGCTATAGGAGAATTTGAAATTTTTATCTGCTTCTTCCTCATCTTCAGCTTTAGTGCTGTAGTGCCTAAACCTTGATTTCGTTAGAGTTACCATTGAAGCTAAACTATATTTTGTTAGCTTTCAGTCAGTATAATTTCTATCTATGTGTCAAGGACAAGCTTACAAGCTTTTGCCATAAACCATAATCGTGAGAAGTGATTGAAAGAGATTGAACTGCTGTTTGTATTACTGACGGCGCAACTTATGCCAAACAAGATAGCGGTTTTGCTCCATTGCAGTGCACTGTTTGCAAAGCCATTATTGTAGAGAAATGAGTTGGTAGTTTTGAAAAAAGTCATGATTTACAACACTCAGCAAGGCACCAACTATTAGTTAAGACAGTTTTAATAACAGAATCATTTGTTTGATACAAACCAGAATCTATTTTAGAAACATATCTTGTACCTTCTTATTAGAGAAGTAAAAGGATTTTATGTGAAAAGAAATGCATCTGAATTCTTTTTGCTAAATTTTATTTCTCGTTGTTCGAACGGTTTATGCTGCATTCACTTCTTTGTACGACAGGTCAAGAGCTAGAGAACTCACTGACTGATATGTAAATAGCAACAAAAGTCTTAGTGCAGTAATCATAGCACATCTATGGATTTCGTAATCAAGCACATTATTACGAAATGCTGGGCGAGTCACCAAATTCATGGAAATCTTCCTGATAAGGAATAACGAGAATACTATAAGCTCTTTGGCGAAACAGTCAAATGTTTGTTTGCCTCTGAAGATCCTTTATCAATGTTTGCCCTTTCCAAATGGTACTGTTCGCGCCGCTCTCATGCTTATTATGTATATCTTTAATATACGGCTGGACTGCTGTAATGTGCTTTAGCTGGACTGCTGAAGATGCAGCAGGACTGCTGCTTTTAATTCCTAGTATTCACCAAATTCATGGAAATCTTCCTGATAAGGAATAACGAGAATACTATAAGCTCTTTGGCGAAACAGTCAAATGTTTGTCTGCCTCTGACGATCCTTGATCAATGTTTGCCCTTTCCAAATGGTACGATCCACAGATAGAGTAAAGGAAGGCTCATCAAAGTTCATTCTTAGGTGTTTATTCGAAGGATTATCACAGGCTTTTCATGAATCATGAAATTACTCATCCAACGTTATCAGTCTCAAAAGTGAAGACCCAGTGTAAGGTCAAACACTCTGTGCCGTAGATTGGAGAATGCTGAAGCTGGTGCGGGCTTTTCACAATACAGTGCCACAACCTGGACAAGGACAAATATTTTTTGTTCCAGCTCCATAAGGATTTTGTAGGGAAAAGCAGTGATTGTGAGAATATCGGTTAGCCTGGCAACCACAAGACTTTTTGCCTTCTAGTTGCAGTGAATTGTTTATTCATGACTGAGAAAACTCCAAATTCAAAACTTTTTCTCTCCAATTAAAATCCGGCCGTAGGCCTATACCTATAGGTTATTGTTATCGGTAGGCATCGAAAAATAAAGATGATGTCCCACTTTATACGTGCGCTGGCACGAAGTAACTCCCTGGAGGCCACAGGCAGAAGATTTGCAAGTACGCACGTCAAGCAGACGAAGATTGGAGTTTTGTCCATACCTTTTTGCCAAGGTCAGGTGAGTGTAAAATGTAATGAATCTTGAGTAAACAACGCATGATCAATTTTAACTTTGTGACGTTTGTGACATGACCTTCTAAATAAACACGTTGCAGGTTTTTGTCAGAGTGAGAGTGTGTTGAACTTCATCTTTGAACGTTCGTAATATCAAGTGCTACTGGCAATTCCACAAAAGCTTATACTTTCCGTGTTTTTTAGCCAAAACCTGGTACTGAACAGGGACCAGAGGTACTTAGAGCGACCGGGTTTCTTGACCAACTGACGGATAGTAAGCAATTGGACTTTTTTGATTACCATCTTCCATCTTCGGATCTTTTTGTCACATATCCAATTTCATAGCTAAATTCCAAATATTATTCAACATTGCGTTTTGGGCTGTTCTATTCGCTTTCAGTCGGCGTTGATGTCAAAGACTACGGTACTGTAGACTTCAGCAAGATACCTGAGGAGACAGAGGAAATTAGCAATGGCAAAACTACGCTGAAAAATACGACCGCTGTCGGTCTTGGAAACTTAATGGTAACTAGCCTATTATGAAAATGAACTCAACAACCACCTTGATAAATAACATCAGTAGCAGGAAGCGGATCACGCCATCTAAGAGCGAGACACGGTTTGAATTCTGCATGTCAACCGTTTCGGCGAAAATTTTCGAGACACTTCACAGAGACTGGATTTCCTTTGTAATTCGCAGATCTCCGACTCGGTCTCGAAGATTTTACGGGATGGGAGATTTTCTCTCAATCTTGGCGGAGACCATTCCATGGGCATCGGAACCGTTCACGGAGCAAGCGAAGTATACAAGGACTTGAACGTAATTTGGGTCGATGCCCATGCAGACATCAATACAGCTGCCACTACCAATAGTGGTAATTACCATGGGATGCCTCTCAGCTTTCTAGTCGAGGAGCTGCAACCCTACGTGATGAAGATACCTCAATTTTCATGGATAAAGCACAAGTAGGTCTTACTAATCAACTAGGCTGAAACTGATAGAAGCCATTTTAGACTGAACGCCAAAGTAAAAGTAAAGCTTGCTAGAATTACCAGTGAGCGGGACTTTAATTGCAATTATTCCCTACCCATGTTCTAGAATCAAGGCAAAGAACCTATACTTCATCGGCTTGAGGGACGTGGAACCTTACGAAAGGTCAGTGAATCTGTATTTGCTCATGATTTTCTTATGATCAATTCGATGTTGTGGCATCAGTGACGCTCATGATTTTCTTATACATACCATGGTGAATTACGGTGTTGTGGCATGAGTGACCGGTAATTTGGGATTTATCGATTTTCTAAACACAGGGCCATTATCCAAATGCTTGGAATCAACGCATTCAGTATGAAAGAAGTAAGCACTCTTGGTATAGAAAAGGTTATGGAAATCGTCATGGACAAAATAGAGGGCCGAGGGAGAGGCAAACGCTCAATACATCTGAGTTTCGATATCGACGTTCTGGACGACACGGTGGCTGTGTCCACCGGCACCCCAGGTAAAAAATTGCGAAATGTCTGAAATCTTAACCTAATTTTTAGATATTTTTGTGCAATGTTGCTATTTTTATTCACTGGCGAAAAGAGAAAGGACGTAAAGTTCTTTATGTTACAAGAGTACATTAGTGACTAACACTAATTATTGTAATGAGTATACATTATGCGCTAATTGGATTGTAATACCTTTGAATTTTTTGCAGTTGCTGGCGGGTTGACAGTGAGGGAAGGATTGACAATTGTGGAGCAATTGCACAGCGACGGCAATGTGGTTAGCATGGATATGGTGGAGGTGAACCCTATGCTAGGGAACGCTGCAGACGTTGACCGGACGGTGAAAGCTGCAAGACATGTTTTAGTAAATGCACTTGGTTACTATAGAGGCGGTGTTGCTATGTTGAACTCTGCTCCAGTAAATCTTAAACCAACCGCAGATTATAAGTATGAAGCAGTGAATTCAATTTCGTCTTCGTCTTAGAATTTTAAAACAATTCTAAAGTACTTAACCAAGGAGAAACGAGGTGCCGTTATCAGAGAATTGTTGTATGTTTCTATGGTGCTGACTGGCACACAGCGAAATGGCTGCACGTGGGTACTGGTGTCATTTAGACAGGTTTTTTTCTTGCGCTGTGTCTCAAGCACAAGAAGTTTAATCCAAGTCTAATTTTAAATAACAAAAGAAATTATATACATGTACAGTTATGTTATGAGATTAATCATTAGCATCCGCTTGGCGCGGGTCGGGTCT
>VRMD01001002.1:0-19655 GCA_009872375.1 Sminthurides bifidus | reverse complement strand
CACCATGGGTAGGATTCAGCTTGCTCTGCTTCTCTGCATGTCTACTATTGTCGCCCAGGCAATGCAAGACGGTAAGTACCCTTAAATCCTGTCATCGATTGAACACAATAATGCACAGCTCCCAATTCAACAAAATTACATTTTGGCTTTCAGACGTTCGGGGGTCCTTCGATCATCTCGTCGAAGGGTTATTCAAGGATGAGCAAGGGTCAAGTGAAGAACGGTTGCAGCAAAGCTTCGTGGCCCAAGAAACCGAGGCTGGTAAGTGTTCCATGGTATCTTGACAGCGTCACATGGTGTGGGCTGGGCTGTGTCAAACCAAGTATGATACGTTCTCATGTTAATTACAGTTAGTTCCATGAACAGCGCCATTAGTCAAAAAAAATGCAAAACGCCCCCAATCCCCGGGACCAAAACGTGCCCGAAACCACCTAAGTACCGTGTCTGCAAGTATGTCGAAAGCACAAATTGCTGTTGGTGTTATTTACCATTTAAACCATAAATGGACGAAAATTGGAAAATCTAAATTCTGATAATTCTATCCATTCATGTAAAAAAACACATATTTGATGAGGATTGTTTTACTTGGGAAATATAACGCATCAAATGAAACAAGCGTCTGCAAATGTATGACTCTGTAAATAAATGCATATCAATCATCAGAGGCCTAATCATTGATGCGGTCCTCTCGAGCCTGATTCAATGCTGCATCCATTATTGGCGTGAGTTTAGCCGAAATGTAATCACCTGATGAATGCACAAACAAAGGCGCAAGCATAGAAATATTAGACAAACGTTTTATTCAGTTAAGCCAACGTGGACTAAGGTGGTGCCACGTTACTTTCCTTTTGCATGTTGGCTTCAGCTTCTAATTGCATACACCTGTTCAAAGTGTTGCAGCTGCATTTGTGGCTTTTCCCGGACAAAGTCATTTCACTGACTCACCTTCACCACTGGATCTGATACGCGTACCCTAATCGGTCGACTCAGCAGTTTCAGCATCACTCATAGCTGCCATCGTTACAGTTTTAATTGTCATTTAACTAATTGCCACCGACTAAATTTAAGTAAGCAGATGGCAATTAGAAGAAGTGATGACTAGTTTCAATTGAACCGATGCAAAGAAGGAGATGCAGTGCAGTAAGCTACGTAGACGCTCCGGTTGGTAATTGCTACCACCTGTGTAAAAGTTGTTAAGCCGCGTTTGCGGCTTTCTCCCGAACACCTTTTTCACTGACTCACCTTTACGTCAGGAACTGAGGCCAGTATAAAAAGGGACGACTGCTCAAAAGGTTTTAGTAAAACTGAAATAGTCAATCTTACGCCATACTTTGTCCACCAGTTGACGACTCGTCAAACTTTACACCATGGCCATGGTACAGCTTGCCCTTCTCTTCTGCGTGTCCGCTATTGCCGTCCAAGCAATGCATACCGGTAAGTACTTTAAAACTTTTGCCGGTTAAACAAACCTTATCCTTTTCGTGACGTTACAAATTTTCAATAACAGGCGTTCGAGAACCTGTCGATCGTCTCTCAGACGAAAACGTTGGTCAATTGTCAAGGCAGGACACTGAAACTCTGCAACTATTGAGGGAACAAAGCACCGACGCTCCAGAAACCGCCGTTGGTGAGCTCCTTTTCAGTGCTTTGAGTCAAGCAAATTCCAGCTTCTTTTGTCAATCAAACTTCCATAACATGCTGGTGCAAGGAGTTAACAGTTTAACAGACTTGAATGTTTTTAAACAGCTAGTTCGATTGACGACACCATGCAACGGATGGAGCCCGAGGAGTGCAGAGCAAGTACCATGTATTGGTGTGTTTGGAATACTAGGACAAAAACCTGTAGGTGTGTTAACCGATTGCCATAGATCAGCTCTCCCACTCGAAATTCAATCAAATTTTAAATTGGCTCAAGTTTTTGGAACGTTTGGTCCAAACTTTGTGTCATTTCATGACTTCTATCAGCAACCGTTTTAAAAATAGCACTTCTATGTGACCTCACAATGACTTGGTTAACTCAGCAGCAATAAAATGAATCAATTACCTCGTATGCAAAACGTGTATTTTGGAATTTATAAAATTTTTCCTGCATCTCGGCTCTAATCTCTGTAGGAAATACAGATCTCAAGCCCATATATTTTTTGTTGCGTGGCCATGGTTTTAGTTGATATGAAACTGGGACCGATGTTTCAAGTGGCTACTTAACCCTCAATTTGTATGCTGTCTAGCTTCAGCTTAAAGGCTGGTTGAATGCCTTAGCTTACGCGTTGTTAAGGACCTTTCTAAAGACCTTGTTAGGCCCGTAGAATGGGAAGGCTGGAACATGGAATTTTCTTGAGGTGTGCACCTACATTTCGTCTCAATGAGACGGAAAATGACATGCTTAATTTTCACAGTAAATAAAAATAACAACTAGTCAAATTACTCTTGCTTCCTTTCACATAACCGTCCGTTGTTCCAGGATTGGGATGAATGCATGGACTGGAATTCTGAAAAAATGTTTACGCTTCAACAAACGCCTTTGTGTAATTTCCTCGACTTGGGGTAAATTACGTTATCCTGGATCATCCGCACTGAAAAATGACCAATGGCCCCGCCTACCGTGGACTTTGGCTTTGTGTGTGTTCGGTATTGAGGATTGTTGAGCTAACAATGAAAGTCTGTGTTGTTTTTAACAACTACTGTCTGTCTGTGTACTTTGGGAATGCATTGCTCATGCGCTAACAAGACTTTAATTGTGGTAGATCATGACGACGAAAGGATAGGTCGAAATTCCTGACTGCTCCTTCCAAAGGCTGGAGCTGTTTGCACTCCAACTGACCTGCTTCAGACTAAACTTCATGGCTTCCTCTGACTTCAATCGATGAACTTCCTTCATTGCTGCCGAAAAGCTTACTCTTGAACTCATGAAACACTAGAAACCACTGAACTAAAGGCGAAACTGACCATCAGCTGTCTCTGCTAGCAGATTCATAATTACCGGAATCACAAGTTTTATCAAGTGTCATTGTAAGCCTCACTGTAAAGCTTAAGTTCGTGTCTCCAAATTGAAGTGTTCAGTTACTGCCACGCTAACTGACGATTTGCAGTACGAGAACTGTTATTACAGCCATAATAGCTTTACTAGCCTGTAAGCTCCACATCTTAACCTTTGACAAGAATTCACTCTCTCCAGAATTGAACGACAAGAAATTACCTGAGAAATTAGAGAACTTTACAGCGTGAGCTTGCTCGACCAAACGGACCAGGTGCTGAACGTGTCGTTGCATTTCATTCTCAGACTCTCGTTACCATATAGTGTAATGGTTTTGTATTTCAATTCCGGACTGTGAGACTCTCATGCCTACCCCTGGTGGTTTCGCAGCTCCGAAGAAGGAAGAAGCTCGTTTATTTTGCATTAGGCTTACATTATANGTTTTGTATTTCAATTCCGGACTGTGAGACTCTCATGCCTACCCCTGGTGGTTTCGCAGCTCCGAAGAAGGAAGAAGCTCGTTTATTTTGCATTAGGCTTACATTATACCGGAGGTTGACATTATATTCTCTAGTAATAATAAATTACACGTCAAGTCCAGTCTGAGCACTGCCTTTGCATTTTATGATGCATTATAAGGCACTTAGGCTCGGATTAATTCTCAAATTCCCTCCTTTCGTCTGACACGTACACGCTATGCCACCAAAGATGCCAAAACGCAAGTCGACCAGAGCAACGGCCAGGTGTAAACGTTTTGAATGCGCCTCTCCCCTTAGCGCCTGTCCGTGATCAACGTTCGTGCCTCCGGTTCTCCAGCGGGGAAATGATTTAAATGAATTTCTTTCCTTCGGGTTTCAGAACATAGAAAGCCTGTGATGGGTATTAAATTCTTCCATGATTACTAAAAATAGCTTAAAGATCAATTGAATTAAGGTTTAAGACTGACTAGAATCCTTTTAGTTGTGCTGGTCAAAATGTTGTAGGAGGATGCTGCCAAGTGGCGATTCAAGTGCTGAGAGATGTGGCAATGTCATGCATGGCGTGTACGTGTACTTGTTTGCAGTTTGCATTCTTTAATGGGTTTCCTCGTCATCAGGTGAGTCTTCTGCCAGTGTCGCATTTTCAACCACTCCCTGATGAAATTATCAATTGATGGTCTAACGCAAGGCCAAATTAAACACAGATGATGCAAATTTTAGCAACTAATGACGAATTTAACTTCGATCCAATTGTCACGAATGCAATAATGTCTTAACCGCGTCTGCTCCTAATTGCTACCAGCTGCGAAAATGTCGTCTAGCCGTGTTCGTGGCTTTTTCGGAGTATTTAATTTGACCATCTCAATTAAAACATAGGAGCTGAATCCGGTATAAAAGCGGGTGACTGCTCAACAGCGTTCAGTATCATTCAAAGAGTTCCTCTTTACTGAATATTTTCTCTACTTGAAAAAAATCTTCAAAACTAACACCAGCACCATGACCATGGTTCGGCTCGCTCTTCTTCTCTGCATGTTTGCTATTGCCGTCCAGGCAATGCCAGACGGTGAGTTAATTGAAATAATTTTTCCGGTTAAACATACGGAATTGTTTTTGCTCAAATGCTAACTCACATTTTCAATGCTAGGCGTTCGAAGACCAATCAAAAGTGGCGAAAACATTGATCAATTGACCCGTCCAGTGGATCAAAGCTCCGCCGCTCCAGAGGCAGTGCCTGGTAAGCTATTTTCCGTACTCTGTTAAACGTTGGGATCAAACACAAATCCAGCTTTGTAAAGGCAATTTGTTATTGTTATTATGTATTGATGCAAGGAGGAAACTGACTCGATCGATTTTTAATTTGCAGCCACTTCTAATGATGACTCTCAAGGAAATGACCGGTGTGCCTGAGGAGTGCAGGGGAAATAGTATGATTTGGTGCTCTTGGAATGCTGCTACTAAGACCTGCAAGTGTGGAAATCGAGGGTGATTACTAGACCTATTTTCAGTTCTACCATGCCGTTGCAAAATTTCACCCAACTTTCTTGAAATTTCGGTAGAAACTTTGTAACGTTTCGTTACTAAATTTGTCAGCACCAAATTTCCAAAATAGCAAATTCGTACCTCACAATCAATTGATTAACTGAACATCAATAAAATGATTTAAGCACCTCGCATGCAAAACCCACGTTGGAATTCATATTCTTTAATGCTGCATCTCAAATACTGAAAATAGCTTCAGCTAAAAATTTCACTTCACCACTTGTTCCTAGACGTACAAATCACTGGCTTATCAGCTCTAATTTTCTCACACACAACTGCAATTAGTTTCTCTCTTGGAAACATCCACAAACTTCCTATTCACTGTCACGTAAGGAATGACATTAAAATGAACTTCGTTGTATGTGACCAAGCTTCCGAGATTATGCAACAGTTCGTCGCCTTCACCAAAAGTTGCACATTCGTCCAAAATGGCGAATTGGATGTTGCCAAGGGCAGCACACTTGTGAGCTTCGGTTTCAACTGTGTTGTTCAGAAGAGTGCATTTGATGAAATACATGAGTCGATCCAGTTCCGCAATATGGTGGATGGCACAGGCATGGATTTTGTTTCCAAGGCATTCGTCAGGGCCTTGGGGACAGGTGAAATTGTAACTGCCGTCAGGGTTAGGAACTGCCTGTAAGACGAAAGGGAATGATGTTGTAAAGTCCCAGGATTTTTGAAACTATGGCAGTTCTTAAAAGGACCATTCAATCATGAACGAAGTTTCAATTAATATGAACTGCCTACCTCTGTTCGTCCATATGGAACCAGCTCCAGGTTGACGAACATCGGCATCTCTTTTATCACCAGGCTCAGATCTTTTGTAATGAATTTTCTACTCTCTGGGTTGAGTGTCTCGTAGTGGACAGAAATGGAGACCTTGTACTGGAAAAATACAAACCAAGAGCCCAATCAGGTCAACGTCTCATGTGTAGAAAGTGCAGTTATCAAGTAACCAAAGTCATGGTAGTCTTGTAGTTAAAAATTGGGAGAAACTGGCAATATTTGCAAACCTTATCTGATCCTTTTGAGCTCACTGGTCCGGAAATTGAACAGAGGAAAAATACCAGGAGCCAATAATTCATGATGACAAATTTCAGCACAGAACGGTACCAGTAACGGAATTCCCTGTTATCTGTAACTGCACACCGGTCAGAAGTCTAGCACTTATGCTTGCTTCAACTTTTTCCTAATGATGATGACAAGACTACGACATGACGGTGACAAAATCATGCGGGATATTGAACTCCATTCTTTAGAATAACATTTACAAGTTATGATGTGAACAGGGCTAATAAAAAGAAGCCCTAAGAAGGTAGAAAGCCCTAAGTCCCTTTAATCTAGTTTTTGTTTGAAGTCATGCAGCTCATAGTGTAATAGACACAACTTTGAGTCAGTGCATTTATACTAAACAAATTCATGAGCACAGTACCCTTCGTGACCAGGTAAGGCACTACAGTGCACTGAAGCGGATGAGGAAATTACTGCAGCATTCTATTAATTACAGTGCCTCTCGAGCTAATCCATTAAACGGGGTTACAAAGACTTTTTAAAAGCAAGACAAGATCGTAATCTTGCTTTCATATAGCGCCAGGTATGCACGGTATCGTTTTCCCGATTCGATATGCGTGCCACCAGGAATGAGGAAATGCCACCCTGAAACGACTCCAGGTTTCCATGGTCCTGAACTCTGAACACGGAAAACGAAACTTGATGGGACGAATTCCAGGCCGGACTGGAACGTTGCATACTTAAGTTGTCTACAAAGTTTGTGTAACATGAAGTTGGAAACCATCATCTTCGCGACACGTTGTTTTTTCTTGGACAGGAGCTTATTGCAATTTTAAAAATTTGCCGACTGCTCCGAGTGACAAATTACTCAGGCTTGACAGCCACCAGGTAGTGTTTCAGACGGTAGACGGAGGGCGAGCTCGCAGTCCTCCTCCTCTCTCCGGTAGGCGACAAACGCTCCTGTGTTTCTTGATACTTGTTTCGTGGATGGAGATTTATTTCCTTATAAAAACTGGAATACAAAGTAGTTTAGAAGGAGTTGACGTGGAAGTTTTACTTGATTTTACTCCGTGGAAGAGACTTGTGGTGCTCATTTTTCATAAAACAGTAATATGAATAAGTTGCCTTTGCTTCTGAAACTATGCAGGACTAGGTTGATCGTGTGAGAGCAGAAAGCAGTAGGGTGCCTTCAGTTCTCATGTTTCGTGTCTACTTAGCACTGGAAGAGGAGGTTGTATGCATAGGATTTACAAATCCTAGGCTAGACTGATCCTGTTTTTGCTGAATTTTAAATTTAAATCGCTTAGTACAACTTTTCCTTTCCTAGTTAGTAAACTGTCAGGTCTAAGTACTAAGATCTCAGAACCGAGACCTTTTGGCGAATTCTTCCCTCGCCTCAAGTCGTCATCTTCACAACAATTGAGCTATTAACAATGGGGTATTTGCCAAGGCTGGATTTTGTCCTAACCTCTTTCTCCCGGACCTGGATGCCCTTATGTACAGGAACTTGGCATAGCCACGTGTATCAGAAAGTCCTTTGGGGTCATGGTCAAAACCTACAGGCTAATGCACCAGACTTGGAGCATTGCAGCCAGTCGTTTAACGCTTTAGTTAGTCGAGATGAGATGCATTATTCAATATGGCTACAAAATTCACGAATTCGGGATTGCTTTATTACATGCTGTGAAGTTACAATTTTGTCAATTTTAAAGCTGAGGGGCTGAAAAGCGGATGCAACGAATTGGAACAAAATTCATGCCTGTATTTGACTTATACATGAACGCAAAAACAGCTCTTTTGCCTAGGAAAGTATTTGCACTTACGCCGACCGGCTGAGAAACAGCTAGGATTCAGTTTCATGGCCGGAGTGATGCTTCCTTCGTTGTAACTTGCTGCAAATTAAACGGGATCAAATCGTACTTTGTTCTATTAATTCAAACAATTGGGATTTGATAGAAAAAGAGAAACTAGGCAAGTGGCACAGGGACGAAAAAAACTTATCATGCTCGAATTCTGGAGCGGCTAAGACTTGCACAGCGTCAGAGTCCAATGCTGCTATTTGACCAACATCTTCACCATCGTTGGATGGCTTCTCGTTGAGATAATCGATGGGCTCACGAGCACCTGGAAACCAAAAGTCAGTTGTCATGAAAACGGTTTGGGAAGTTTGTTAATACAATGTAATAGAGAGTGCAGTTACCGGTATGCATTGCTTGAACGGCAATAGCGGACACGCAGAAAAGAAGGGCAAGCTGTACCATGGCCATGGTGTAAAGTTCGACGAGTCGTCAACTGGTAGAGAAAGTATGGCGTAAGATTAACTATTTGAATTATACTGAAAGCTTTTGAGCAGTCGTCCCTTTTTATACCGGTCTCAGCTCCTGAGGTAAAGTTGAGTCAGTGAAAAAGGTGTTCGGGAGAAAGCCACAAACGAGGCTTAACAACTTTTACACAGGTGGTAGCAATCACCAACCGAAGCGTCTACGTAGCTAACTGTATTTCCTTCTTTGCATCGGTTCAATTGAAATTCGTCACCACTTCTTCAAATCTTCATCTGTTTGCTTTAATTTAGTCGGTGGCAATTAGTTAAATGACAATTTATACTGTAACGATGACAGCTATGAGTGATGCTGAAACTGCTGAGACGACCCATTAGGGCACGCGTCTCAGATCCAGTGGTGAAGGTGAGTCAGTGAAATGACTTTGTCCGGGAAAAGCCACAAATGCAGCTGCAACACTTTGAACAGGTGTATGCAATTAGAATCGGGTACAATTTCAACAGAATTTACTTTTAGCATTAGACCGAGGAAATATTAACGCCTGCTCTGCTTTTGTAGCCACGGGACGAAAGCCGATAAGGCTGCAGGACCGCATCAATGGTTAGGGCTCTTATGACTGATATGAATTATTTTACAGAGACATTATTTTTGCAATACGCTTGTTTCATTACATGCAGTTTATTGTCCAAAGAAAATATTTCTCATCAAATATGTATTTCTTTGAAATGAATGAATAAAATTATTTATTTTTATCCTGCAGCTTGGGAATACTTAATTGTTCACATGCACCAACAGCACTTTTGAATTCTGTTGTAATAGCAGTTTTTCCAAGGTACTTGTACGCATTTCGTGGTCCCGCGAATTGGGGGCCTGTCGCATTCCCTTTGCTTAATGGCGCCGTTCAAGGGACTGGCTGTAATTTAAGAACATTCAAGTGTGTTAATTCCTTGAACCAGCATATAACGGAAGTTTGTAATGGTGAAAGCAGTGGGAATTTGTTTGACTCGAAGCACGGAAAAAGAGCTCACCAACGGCGGTTTCTGGAGCGTCGGTGCTTTGTTCCCTCAATAGTTGCAGAGTTTCAGTGTCCTGCCGTGACAATTGACCAACGTTTTCGTCAGCGAGACGATCGATTGGTCCTCGAACGCCTGGTATTGAAAGTTTGTGTGTTTACCGCCACGAAAAGGATAAGGTTTGTTTGACCGGCAAAAGTTTTAAAGTACTTACCAGTATGCATTGCTTGGACGGCGATTGCAGACACGCAGAAAAGAAGAGCAAGCTGTACCTTGGCCATGGTGTAAAGTTTGACGACTCGCTGCCTCGAAAAGATAGTATGGCGTAAGATTAGCTCTTTGAATTATGCTAAAAGTTTTTGAGTAGTCTTCCCTTTTTATACCGGTCTCAGCTACTGTGGTAAAGGTGAGTCAGTGAAAAAGGTGTTCGGGAGAAAGCCGCAAACGCGGCTTAACAACTTTTACACAGGTGGTAGCAATTACCAACCGAAGCGTCTACGTAGCTTATTGTATCTCCTTCTTTGCATCGGTTCAATTGAAACTCGTAACCACCTTTCTAATTGTCATCTGCTTGCCTGAATTTAGCCTTGTGACAATTAGTTAAATGACAATTGAAACTATAACGATGACAGCTATGAGTGAAGCTGAAACTGCTGAGTCGACCGATTAGGGTGCGCATAACAGATCCAGTGGTGCAGGTGAGTCAGTGAAACAAATTGGCCCTCGAAAAGCCACAAATGCAGCCTAACCACTTAAAGCAGATGAATACAATTAGAAGCTGAAGCCAACATGCAAAAGGAAGTAACGTGGCACCATCTTAGTCCACGTTGGCTGAACTGAATGAAACGTTTATCTAATATTTCGGTCCTTGTGCCTTTGTTTGTGCATTCATCAGGTGATTACATCTCGGCTAAACTCACGTCAATGATGGATGTAGCTTTGAATCAGGCTGGAGAGGACCACGTGAATGATAACGCCTCTGGCTACAGTTATGCATTATTTTACAGAGTCATACATTTGCAGACCCTTGTTTCATTTGATGCATTAATTTTCCAAAAAATAACAATTCTCATCAAATCTGTGTTTTTTTACATGAATGGATAGAATTATCAGAATTTCGATTCTCTAATTTTGGCCCATTCATAATGTTTAAAAGTTGAAACACCAACAGCACTTTTCTTTCACGTTATAGTAGCAGCGATATCTAAATGGCTGTGGGCACGTCTTGGTCCCGCGGATTGGGGGAGTTTTGCAATTACTTTGACTAAGGGCGCCGTCCATGGAACTAGCTGTAATTTAAAAGCGGGCGAGTTATAGTTGCTTTGACACAGCCCACAGCATGTGACGCTGTCAAGATACCATGGAACACTTACCAGCCTCGGTTTCTGGGGCGACGAAGCTTTGCTGCAACCGTTCTTGACTTGACCCTTGCTCATCCTTAAATAACCCTTCGACGGGATGATCGAAGGACCCCCGAACGTCTGAAAGCCAAAATGTAATTGTCTTGAATTGGGAGCTGTGCATTATTGTGTTCAATCGATGAAAGGATCTAAGGGTACTAACCGTCTTGCATTGCCTGGGCGACAATAGCAGACATGCAGAGAAGCAGAGCAAGCTGAATCCTACCCATGGTGACGTGTAAAGTTGGATGATTTGCGAAAATGGAGAGAAAGTAGTATTCGGTAAAGATGAATTCTTTGAATGAAACTGAAAGCTCAGCCGTCGACCGTTTATATACCCGCTTAGTTCCTATGGTACCGGTGAGTGAGCAAAATATTTTGCTCTTGGTAAAGCCACAAACACCGGTATACGACTTTTACACAGGTGTCAGCAATTAGCGGTAGAAGTGTCTAGAGCACAATTTCTGCATTAGGATGTAGTTGCAAAATTATAGATTTAACGCTTGCTAAGATCGGTTTCTCCTGAAGCGGCAGCGTCTTGCTCCGTCATTAATTCCACCCCGCCAACGTTGTGCCTAGTCAGTTGACCTGCGCTGTCGTCATCATTGAGTGAATCCTCATCGGGCTTATTGACAGGTCCTTGAATGCATGGGAAAGTCAGAATAACTATTTTAACTTGTGTATATATTGGTTATGAGTATGTTTTACGGACGAACTTATTCAACCTTCTTTTATGGCGGTCTCAGCTCCGGTTTGAAAGGTGAGTCAGTGAAATAGATTACTCGGGAGGAAGCCACAAATACAGCTTAACAAATTTTACACAGATGTTAGGAATTAGTTGTAGAATTAGTGTCCACAGCACAATTTCTATCACGGCAATACGATCGAAACAGAATTCGTGGCGTATAAAACTTGTACTTTTTATATGTATTGCTGCTAAGATTCTGCTAAAATCATGACATTTACAAGGGCTATGTGGTCACGAAGGATATTTCACCTGCACAGTGGGTAAATTCGCCACCGTAAATCTTGTGTTCAAGACTTCAAAGAGCCCAACTCCGAGTACTTTGCCACTTGTCATCGCCTTTTTGCTTCCTCAACGTGGCCTTTGAAAGGATCATAGATCAAAACGTATGCAGTTTATCATTCTCATTTCTTGGCAGACAGTAAAGTGAACTTTTCTCAAGTCAAGATTTGATACCAAGTTTCCTTTTAATTGAATGTAAAAACTCGTAGGTTGCTGCAACCGCTTTTTTGCATCATTGTATATCTTTCCGTGTTGGCTTGCCGCGTTCTTTACATTTGAGTTGGAATGCATAACTGGTCTTTTCATTCTTAAGTTTAAGATTGTTGTTACCAGTTAAAATTGTCGTTATTTGCTTGAAACTTTACTCCACTCCATAGTAAAAGGTCTTCTCTCGGTCTTGATATACTCTCTCATTGCTTACTACGTTCATTACGTTTTATATGAACGTTCCATTGAATCCTGCAAACACACACACGTTGCGAGGCTGCAACCAATCTCTAACCCCTGACCTCATCTCATCAGCGCGTTCCTCCTCTAAGATGATTTATGATCCATTTTCCAATTACTCTCAGCTTATTAAAACGCCCTTGGAATCTAACATTTCTGCTTATTGCTTTTACCTGGCCGCATCTTTTGAGACCTGAACACCTTCATGGGCTGTGTTTAGTGTGCATTGCTAATCCTTTTTAGAGATGGGCATAATGTTTGGGCCTGTGCCCATTGTGCTTTTGCACTGTACTCTTACCTGAAGAAACTGAGGATCAACATCTTAGAAAGAACGGAAGGAGTGTTCTTGTCGTACCTTTCCGTTCCTTGTAACTGGACAGGATGATGTTACACATCCACTCAAAGTTAATTTATGGCTGGACAAAATCTTCCGCTGCCGAATGCACGCTGGCCATTATTGACTTGATGCGTTTCTTGCAAAGTAAATTGCTTGTACTGACACCAGAAGTTTGGTTTCCAGTTTTCTCTCTTTTTCGTGACTCGTGAGGTGGTTTCATCATGATGTAGCTGTGGCTTCTGTTTCTGACTTTCATTCGTTTGTCGGTTGAAAAAACACGTGTAGGGTAGCAAGATGGCCGGACTCAGAATTCAGGCCGGAGAGAAAACTGCTTTTTAAAGAGGTGCTCCTTCCGCCCTTGAATTTTGAGTCCGATGGTGGGCGTGAGAATTGCTTGACAAAACCTAATTTACAGATTAAACTTTGGTACTGTAGCTTCGGCCGTGGTAGACTTGTTTGTTTTTCCACTCTAATAGGAAAAAAGTCCCCGCCCAGTTTTCTTTTAATTAAGGTGTTCAAGCAGCTGTTGGTGTGCTTTGGCAAAATGTTTTTTCAACCCAGGAATTATATGAGTGAAGAGCAATTTTTTTGGAAATTGAAACCACAACATGTGTACATGAGGGTATAAAGGCCTAAAGGTTAAGGAAGGAAAGAACTTTTTTCAAGAGGGGACAAGATGCCGTAATGAAACGAAGTATTTCTATGCTCAGGACTGAGAGCAATATGTTCGGGAGTGGATTAGTTTTATCTGAAATTCTAATGCGAATGTTTCAGACATTTCTTTCAGCTTGAATGTTCGGACGGGCCAGTTAAGACTTTTAACCAAGGAAGCTTGGTTCCTGGAACTTCGCGGTCAAACTTCCGTTACCATGGTAACTGAACATGGACAGCGAAGTCAACGAGACTATTTCTTAAAATCCTGAGGTAAACACGGTTCACAAGCCACTACCAGAGACTTTCACCCGACTATAACCGATTTGTCTTTTAAGGTTTATGAATCCTCAATGCTCACGACGTGTAGGAGACCTCATTATCCCGAGACCACAAGGAGCCTTCGGGCGGGTCACCCATGGGCTGGTCTTCCAGTGACTTGCAAATATTTTTGTATTGTTCCCACAATTATCCCTGATTATGGCACAGAATACCAGCAATGTACAATAAGGTTGCACCTCTCATGTAACATTTTCTTTCATCCGTCTTAAGTAGAAAGCCGATGAGGTTCGTCAAACACGACGACGAAACTCCTACGACCCCATCGTCGCGTGTGAACTTGAACTATGGCACTTCCATAATTGGAATTGGGTGAACAAACTAGCAAGTCATCCAGCCTTTAAATACGTTCAAGTTTAAATTCAGTACGGCATTTGCCACGATTGGATTGAAGCAGTTTGTGAATCATGCCACCAGCGTCCAGCTATGAGCAACTAAAGCGCCATCTACTACTTCTTCCGGTAAAAGTTGAAGAAGGATCCAAGCTGACTTCCTAAACCAACTTTGGTAGAGCCTAGGTTTCTTATCTTAGGAATCTGTTCCCAGCAAGGATCGATAACAAATACAGAGTAAAAGAACTCAAAACGTTTTTATAATGTCTTTTGATCCTATCCCGAATTGCATACTCTTCGTCAACCGAACTGCAGGAATGCTTGAAATGAAGGGTCTAGTTTTTTTAGGCTAGCTTTCGATCCCTTGAAAATTTCACACATCCATAGCTCCTGACCTGACCCTCTGCTGGTCATCCGAAAATCTTTTCCCTTCACTTACACGGAGCCTATTTGGTATTAATGGCTTTAAGTCTCGGCATGAGGTAGGTCATTGCACAATACCGATGCAAGGCAAGGACATCCTCTGCTGGTCATCAGAAAATCTTTTCCCTTCACTTACACGGAGCCTATTTGGTATTAATGGCTTTAAGTCTCGGCATGAGGTAGGTCATTGCACAATACCGATGCAAGGCAAGGACACTTGTTGACCCTTCCCAAGAGTCAATACCTCATTGGAACGAAAATTACCGGAGAAAATGTGGGACAGGTTCACTATTTTCCTATTGTTGCAATACAAAGAGAAACCGGGGCTGAACCCAATGTAACACCACAGTGTGACCACATGACCATTCACTTGTATAGTTTGTTAGTTAAACATGAGTTTTCCAGAACCCCAAGATATCATAATAATGTTTATGATTTTCATTACAAAAGTACACCGAACGCCTATCAGTGCAAGATAAATCGGAAGATGCGTATCTTCAGCTCATTGTTGTCCAATCCCTAAAGCTGTTAAAACTTCCCTGGAGTTCATAAGTTCTGAACAGATTCTCCAGCATTTGTTGTAGGCCTAGCTCCATGTGAATACTCACACAATTTTCTCCAGCAAGCACCGTGGTTGATCCGGCACTTCTTCAACGTTGAGTCCCACAGGTTTTTTCACAGTTGAAATCCAACTTATGAAGAAAGGCATGAAACAGAATTGGAAATCCGAAGGGAACGCTAGGGATCCGAAACCGCCTGCTGACAAAACACATTGAAAGTGTGAATGGATCCCAGATGAGCTTACCTTCTTTTTTCAATCTGCTAAGAAGATGTTGCCGAAAAAGAGGTGAGGGAAAATTATTGTCATTCTTAACCCTGGAAACTGGAATTCATTAATTATAAATCTTGTTAAAGTAACATTCTTATCACACTGCCTACCGAGTCTACAACAAGTTCATCACGCCTTCCCTTGACTGATTCAGTATGAAAACCACATTCTTCCGCGTGTTCAATCTTCAATCCTTGCTTCTTGTCAGTGTGAGTACACATTCCAAAATAACACATAGCATTGACTGCATTGCTGCTTAGTAATGGCAACGAGAATGCAGTTTATAGAATGATGTGTGTGGAATTTTTGAAAAATAGAATCGTTGAAACTACCATTTGTTCCTCAATGTACTTGGAAGGAATTCTTACAGGGTTCAAGTTTATGAGCCTTCATAAAGAAAGGAGGGTAATTAAATCAAGTATGCCGTGCATGGAGATTTCAGCCCATGCGCAATGTTCCCCGTTGCCATGCGAGGCCTCCGTTGCCATGGAGTTTGTTTCTGCTGCCACTTTTATTTCGGTTGCTAAGCAACGGAGCTTGACTGTCCACCATTGTTGAGCCACACGTGTTACTGCCGCACTCGGCCTGTGTAACCCAAAGCAGGATTACTTGTACATTACGAATAAATCTTTGGTCCATGTCATTGATTATCACCATTGCATCTGCGCTAAAAGTCCATATGTGCATCAAATGACCACCCGCCGTTTTAAAAATTGATTCTTCATACCTCGGAAACTTAGCCCCCAAAGGGAGTCAAACACTTGTCGATTGTTCAAGCTGATATGTAAAGTTTTTCAAGCTTGAAATGAATAATTTGAATCGGTAATCATCAATTCTTTTACTTGTAAACCGCAAAAGGTTTCCATGCTTTTAAAAGCGGGACTAAACGAAATCGAAGGTGAGTTGAGCCTCAATGGTTTCCTAGTGCCCTACGCCAAGTCTTCACCACACAGTCGTTCGTCATTAGCCTCTGCATTTATACAGCTGTGATTGTGGCAATGCCAAATGTGCCAAAAATTGTTCACAGATTATGGCCCAGTGCCTTGATCTCCTCTTCAAAGGGCTCTATTCGATCCTGCTAAGGGCTCAGGCACTGCAAGCTTCGTAGTCATGGCTGACAGTAGGTTTACAACGGGTCCTTGATTGGATCTAAGAATTGAGGCCCCTAGAAAACTATTTACGATGTTACGCGTTTTAGTTTTACAACCCTCAGACCGTCAGAATATCCATGGGCTAACAGGTCTTTGGTTTGGAATTCACCTCCTTGTAGGCTGTCAAAGCAGACTTGTTGTTCTTTAAGACGTTGCTGTCAGTGAGCCACAAATAGCTTACGGTCACCTATCAACTATCCCTCCCACTCTACGAATCTCGTCTCTCTAAAGTGAGTAGGTTCCTGGAGAAGAATGAATAAATTAACTGAAACAAGAGTCAGTAATAGCTCGGGATTCCAGGTAAGCATTTGTATAATGGCTCTTGCCCCGTTACCCATCTTCGGCCACGGACAGGTAAATAAACAAGCGTAAGTGAATATCAGATTTACGTGGCCGTGGTCCCTCTTGTTTGTTCGTTCTCGAATCACATGGATTTGCCTTGGATAGGAGAGAGAGACTGTTCAGCATTTTTTTCCTGGCTGATGCAGATACGACGTCAAAGGGACGGGTCACATAAAAACAATAGGACGAAATAGAATATATAAGCTGTAAAAGCGGGAGTGAAAGATTCTAAAAGCGAAACTCGTTGTACAGGAGAGCTGAACAGTTTGATTCGTTGTGAGTTGCCTAAAATAATCGTAAATGCTCTTCATGGGTAATCGTAAAAGGTAAAAAAGTGACGCACACAAATTAAACGGATAATCAATCCTTTTATCCACCCTGGTGTTCTGACAAGGGCCTGCGTCGGGCCCAAGCTTAAGACAAGAGTCGTTACAGAGCCCCGGCCTTCAGAAAGACAGACTGATCCTTCATGTCCTACCTTTCAATCCAAAAGTGTTCCTTCGGCACGGGATTGAGACTAGCATGAATAATTTTAACACTTGGAGCCTTATCTGTTCAGTTTCATTTCAGGTGATTCAAGGTTAGCTTTGGATTCTAGATGGCTAAGGCGGTTATTACACGTTCTAATGATAAGGAGAATGACCTAATAATGGCAATTTTTCGCAAGACACCCGTTCGATCAAACAGACTGTCCAGTATGTCACTGCAATTTTTACTGCAAAGTTTACACCCGTTGAATACGGCGAAGCCGCCAAAAATAAAAGCACAGTTATTGGCGCAAAACTCGGTCATCTTCATGCAGCTCATCAGACAACCTCGAAGTGTCCAAAAAACCTTATTGGCAACGGTGGCAAAGTTTGCCTTTTGTGTTAGTGCCAATTATATTAAGACCCCTTCTTTTTGGGCTAACGGTACTCAAATTTGTTCCTTGACTACGAAAAGGGTTCACTTGGTCCAACACCCTGATCAAAAGAGCACAGGATGTAAACTCCAGTAAATTAATTCAAAGACCTGAAGAAGATGTCTCTCATCCTTATCATCTGTCTTTTCAGTTTGGCATGTTTACTCACCCGGCGGCTTTCCCCTATACAATGTCAATCTACGCACACATTAAGGCTCATCTAAAATCCTTCCTGTCCCACCTCCTAGGACAGAGGGAGGAAGAAATGGTTTGTTTACATTCCGGCTTGGTTACCCGCTCTCCTTAGATGTTTTATGAAGATGTTCCTGTTCATCTTTCCTATTTAATATTTCACTGGTAATAAGCCTCTTGCTGGGCACTCACCTCCTCCCTGCCAACTTATAGGAGCCGATGCAAGGATCTCCGCCTTCAACATCCAGTAATGTTACCTAAGGGCTTTGGAGGAATGTGTGTCGCATCTTCTTTGAATCTGGCCTTTGTGACAGTTTGCCGGGATTGAATTCCTCGAGGACAGTTTTACTTCATGGTCACAAGTTGGAGTAACTAAAGAAGCTTCGGATTTTTTACACGGATGGACCAGTGTATGCTTTCCTTCTTATTATCGGTAGGTAAAGGGCTCAAAGGAGGACTTGAGAGAGGACACTTTTAAATATCCAGTGCATTATGGGTACTTGAAATATGGATGCAGTGCATGCACATGCACAATGCACAGTATGCACTCTTTCTCTCACATGAGCTCCTGCCTTGGCTCAATAGTTGAATGAAAAGCTTGGTATGTTGGTATGATGCTCATCTTTAAATCATGAATAGGATGTACTTTACCGGGCTACTTTATCTCACAAAGTGGCCACGTATATGTTTTACACAAAGCTTTTATTCTCTCATCATGTTCCGCATCTTGAATATCTCATCTGAATCTTTTATTCCAGATCTGCTTCCTCCATTTCTCACGTGAGTTTGATTAGGATGTTTATCTTTACGGATGGCGGCTTGGCGATTCAGTTTCCAGATTTCAAGATTCAGATACACTGTGACTATACTGTTACTGACCTTTTTGTCGTTCTGTTCAGACCCTTGAACATGGTTAAGATGACAAAAAGCTTTGAAGGGGTACAAGAGTAGCTGTATCATCCCTTGGCTAGTATCTTAATCCGAAATTAGGGGTGATTTATGTTCCGAATTTCTTTTGTCAAATGCTACTCTTACTGCATGTTCCGCAAGTTTAGTTGTAATGTCAGTTTTTGTCGCAAATTTTGTTGATAAAACATCCCAATTTGCAAAATTTTACCAGAGGACTGATTCCGAAGCAAGCACCTTGAATCCGGCATCATAATGAGCATTCCAACAATGTGTCAGCTCAAGCCTGTGAGAAACAACTTTAACCTCTGACCTCAAACAGAAAGAGGGCCAAAAGTGAAAAAATGTGCAGGTGATTTCAAAACTTGACGACTGTTACTCCAGAAACCTTTTCCTGGACAATTTCCCCCTCGTTTGAAAGCAATTTTTCCAGCATTCAGGAGACCACCTCCTGGGTTCCAGCAGGATCAATTTTTCTGTTCAAAGATTGACATGCCGCCTCACGGCGAGAGCCACGTAGATTCATCATCATATCACTGTCCTTCTGTCCAGCAATCTAACCGGTGCGTTACCTTGTCCTGAGTTCGGGTACAGAATAAAGAACATACTGTGTCGCCAGACCTGAGTTCAGAGTACTGTTTGGAAAATACACAGATCATGGCATCGTATTTAACGTAGCAATTTTATATTTCTGATTTCCATTCTAATGGAATACACACTGAATACAGGACCTCGAATGCAGAAAGATCGGTCGTTGGGATGCTGTACCGGCGACATGGAATTGCATACTGGGTACACACCACTTGCAACAATCAGTTGACAAGATCATGCCTCGATTAGCTCCGCATGGTAAACAAAGAGAATCGAGAGGCTGTACAATATCCTGTGGTACGAATCTCAAATCTGTCACAGGGGTTCAAGGGACGGGACTGAAGGGAGCAAAGAGGCAATCTACCGTGCCCCATCCTTGGCTCATGCTGCCTTGCCTCACTGGATGCTAAGGACCACCGATGAAATGAAAGCTTATGTGAGCACTACAGCCCCAACACAAGGCCAAGTGTCCCCCAATAATTCTTTACTGAT